>CAWUHI010000151.1:0-14013 GCA_963921925.1 Sphagnum tenellum | reverse complement strand
CACTTGGATTCTACCAGAGCAAAACCTAGTTTCCTTTCACGAGGTATATGTGAAAGACTCTTTTCTCACGTGTACATCACTAGAGAAGAAACGAACATAATGAATGAATGAAAACAAGCAAAGAAAAAATTAGCGACACAAAGGAGAACGAGAAACGAGGGAGCAGCCACGCGACAGAGCAAGAAAGCATTCAAAAGCAGCGGGAATGCGATGCAAGAACAAGCAAAAGAAGCAGGAGAAAAAAACTATCATTCATTCCTTTTATCCTTTGGTTACCAACGACGACGCATCTATGCGTCATGACCTTTATCATTGCGTGAAACTAACGCAATCACTCATAACGCATGTTTTTTAGATACATTTGCGTAAAAGAAAACTCGTGATGTTTTACTTATACGCAAATGTATCTAAAAACATGGGTTAGAAGTGATTGCGTTAGTTTCACGTAATGATAAAGCTCATGACGTATGCAAGCGTCGTCGGTAACCAAAAGGTTAAAATAGAATGCCAATGAATAAAACTTAAATAACTCAGGAATATAAATACTTAGCATTTAAAGGTTTCTACATTCAAACACTTCGGTAGGGACTAGCACAGATGTAAGTTATAGAGACGATTTTCATTGAGTCCTCGAGGATATTTGAAAACATTTTATGAAAAATGTTGGTTTTACTGTGGGCCGAATTACGACTTTTGCTTTTCACACTTGGATATGATAGACCATGCGTTCCTTTGTAAATCCTGCATAATTAAAAATATCTTTTGACACGAGATTCTATATGCGACTCCTAACTAACTTTATCTCTAATACCATGCCGATGTTTCTGCTCACTTTCCTCGTTTTCTTACAAGAATTCGAAATTTGAACAGAAAATATTTGTCATTTAATTGCTCATAGTTGGTTAGAGGCAACTAGACTGCCTAAAAAATGTTATTTTTAAGTGTTAGAAATATGATTTACGAGAATTTAAAAAAAATTGGTGGCATAATATCTAAAAAACGCTCTTTTCCAGATTTTTTGCTCGATGATTTGAAAATCTGTCTCGTTCTGAAACTGATATTTTCAATTTCGAAACGGAGATCTTTCGCCGCTACTCAAAGTTTCATTGAGATTTAAGTTGAATAACGAATCTCATTTTGTTTGATTGACATGACATTTAAAAAAGTGAATTGGAGGAGCCGAACGCCCACTCCTACAATCGACGACCAATCTAGAGACGAACGAAAGAAAGGGAAGAAACGAAATGAAAATGGAAAACACAAGCTGTTGGGGACAACAGAAATCGTACTCTAACAATGTGCATGTACACTCGTAAGACAGCAAGAAATTTTCTACAACGAAGTTATCATACTGGGAGAGAAATTAGACAATAGAAAGATTTAGTTTATCGATCCATCTACTCTTCCAATACTACTGAACGGTAGTCAGCCTGATTTCAAATATATTCAACCAACAGCCGATGAGCTCACAAGGAAGCTGCCCGATACTATCTGAGTGTCACTCTACAATGGGCTCACAGCGATAGAAATCCTAATTTACTAGCAGAGAGAACAACGGATGCATAGCGACTGAGCGACGCATTCGAAAAATTGGTTCCGTACATTAGCATTGAAACTCATTATCACCGCACAGGATTTGTCAACGAGCTGATCTTTCATACCACATATGATCGGCTTCGCGAGCCAACACTGAAGCACAATTAGTGCCATTTCAACCCTATTATTGATTAAATTGGTAATATCCACTTGTGTTGTACTAATGACGACACATTCTTTTATGTTCTCTTTTCAGTTGAAATCTGAATAAAAAAAACTTGTATCGTAGGATGTTTATAGCGAATCAATGACGAAATTCCTCAGAAATAGAGAAAAAAACATGAGTTCGGTGAGTGCGAGGGAGAGAGTAAGGGAGAAAATATTCCACTACTTACCATGGCAGTCATCCGCAATATGTTTTTGTTGAAACCGATCTTCGAAGGAAGAATAGATGCTTCACCAATTTCTCTTGGAGTCCTATATTTGGGATTGATTTTCTCTTGTAACTATCTTATATCAGTCGATGTTGTTTGTATCTCGAAAAGTGTGACAATACTCTTGTTACACTCTGAATAATGATGGGAGTTCCATAACGAAAAGAGAAACTATTCTCTCAATAGGAGATAGTTTTGTCGTTGACGCCATCGAAAAAAGATCAAGTATGCTAGCGCTTGGTAGACTTTATCTTATTAGGTGTTGCGTCATAAGCACTTTCTTGCCAGACAACGAGTACGAATATTATTGATAACAAGTTTCGATTACAAAATTGAAAACAAACTACGAATCCTTTGGCAATTGAAAGCAATCGAGTATCGAATATATCAAAGCACCAAAGACCACATTTTCCACAGTAACTAGATCATCTGATCTCTTACTCAAAACGATTTACTTCAGAATTCTACACGATAATTATTGTCGAGCAGTTGCAGGCTCCTATGCGGGCAGAACAACTGACGATATCAAATAAAACAATAAACCGTTCTAAGCCATTGGAGAACAAAATCAATGTCTCTTCAAATCGAGATAATTAAATACACATTGCATTTCTCATAATAACACAAGTGCAAAGTGTCCTTGTTCTCTGTCATAGCCTACGGGCGCGAGAATAGCTTTGACAACACATCTATCATTGCAAGAAAAATAGTCAAGTAACTTATTGCGTTTCTTCTTGCAACATGTCATCAAAAGGGTGATGACATTTTTCATAATGTTCGATTGCTATTCGATGAAAGAATGACAAAAAAAAGCGACAACGTTTGACGAATATCAAGACTCATTATCAAAAGAATGGATTGTGACCAAATATTACCGTTCTTATTCTTGGGCAATTGCGAGTATACACGAAAAATCTTACAGAAATTGAATATTCAAGTCGTGATAAATGTAATGACTGAAGATGAATGTCCTATTTTAATAACCGATCTCGAATTCTATCGTTATCCAATATCATTCACAATGACAAATGAACAAATAAAAGACGCTCTCAATAATGCCGTCGATAAAACACTCGAACTAATGGCTCAAAATAGACTAGTCTATTTGCATTGTTACGAAGGCATTAATCGCAGTGCTACGGTCGCCATTGCCTGTGTCATGAGAACGATGAATATGAACGTAAATGAAGCTTTAACATTTGTCAAGAGTAAACGGAATAAGATTAATCCGGGAGAAAATATGTTGGCATGTATTAATTGACCTATTCAAACTGTCAGAGAGCTTTCAAATTGGTGAATTTATCCTTGATTCACATTTATACTTGGTGGCATTTTTTCCTTTTGATATTGGACAATGCCGAAGTCGAGTTTCTTCTGTTTGAAGAGACTCGATACATGTCTAAATATTGAATATATTGTACACAAAACCAGCGAGTACCAAAAGAAATCGCCTAGTTGGAAACGAAAAAAGACAAAACACTTGTTCTAGCTGTCAACAGTACCAGAATACCTCAAAAGTCTTGCCAATGATACATGAGATGGAAGCAACAATTCAGAGCAGAATATACTTTGAATCCGTTATTTTCGAAAAGATACTGTGAGATCCAACTCCCACTCTCTTGTTTATTTGCAGCAAGTGAACGTCTATATATAGAGCGGTGATCAACTGGGAAAATCCATGAAAGGAAAATCCCAAGATGACGCGCAGCAAACAGCTGGGGAAAATCCCAAGATGACGCGCAGCAAACAGCTGGGGAAAATCCCAAGAACTGGACAACACATGTAGAGTGTCAAGAGAGAAAGGAAAAGTCCATCGTATAGAAGGAAAGGAAAGGAAAGGAAAAATCCATCAGTCATGACTAAGATAGAAGGAATATACCAAGAGAGAAAAGAACAGGTGAACGCATGAGCAAACATAGAGACAACGAGGAGAACTCTTATGACTGCATCTGGAGACGATGCAGGTCATAACACCTCCCCCTCCGAACAAGACGAGCGCCCCGCTCGTAAAAGCGACACAAAAGACAAAAATTGAATCGTTGATGCGTCGGGAGTTATATCCGTTCTAATGGATAGACCGTATTATTTGATTGCGCTGATCTTTTGTTCTGTTCTTGAAATCTCGAACTGCCACCACCCGAGAATAACGTTCTGTTGTGCACTCGCGATGCTGTACCAAGGCGAGGGGCCACTTTTTGAGTATTTATTTGGTTGTCATCCAACGTTTCACTCGTACCGATCGATGGCGGGACGCATCTGGTTTGAATGAACCTCTTCGTGACGATTGTTTACCTTGTCCTCGACCAAGAACGTTTGACGGCCGATCTTCTTAGTGATGTTGAATGGACCTTCGTATCGACTGTCCATCTTCGTTCGATCGCCGCATACCTTGATATATACGAGATCACCGACGTTGAATATGGGATCAACACGGTTGTGATCGTACCGTTTCTTAGACACATTCTGATGGTGTCGTATGGCCTGTTGTGTTGCCCTAAGCACAACTTCTTTGTGTCGTTGAATAACTTGCCAATAGTCGGCCGGTTTTCGAAACATGATCGTCGAGGGCATCGAATCAAATGGACTCTTTAATTTTCGGCAGAATGCCAATTCATAAGGCACGAAACCAGTCGTCGAGTGAACACCACTGTTGTAGGCGTATACCACCGATTGCAGGTATTTGTCCCAGTCGTTTTGGTCTTCATCACAATACTTGGACAATTGAGCACAGAAAGTGCCATTAAATCTTTCCACTTGTCCATTAGTTTGCGGGTGGTAGGTTACTGAGAAGGCGTGTTTGATGTTGGTGAGTTTGGTAAGGGCCTCGAGCAATTGGTTCTTGAAGTGTACCCCGACATCAGTGATGAGCCGATCGGGCGACCCATGCTTCAATAAGAATTCTTCTAATAAGAACTGGGCAGTGTCCTTTGCCGTATTCGTTGGCATTGCCTTGGCAAAGACGTACTTAGTCAGATTGTCGGTGAGCACGAGTACGTATCGATTTCCATTGTTGGTGACTGGCGCTGGGCCCCAAAAGTCCATATGCATGACCTGGAACACGTCCGATGGTGGTTCATACGACTTGAGATGACCTGGTGGTTTTGATCGGCGGACATTGAATCGAGCACATCTGTGGCATGATTGAACATAGTTGGTGATGGTGTCTCTCATTTTGGGCCACCAAAACCTATCTTCGATCTTCTTCCTTGTTCGATTGGTACCGAAATGTCCGCTCAAAGGATGATCATGGAGAGCATTGAGCACATCTTGCACCATTGACCCCGGAAGATAGGCTACCTTGCGATGTGGACGAGATTTGCGCATGACGGTCTTGTAGAGCACGCCATTGTCGAGTACAAAGTTCGGTGAGCTATTACCATTGAGTAGGATCTCCCTTCGCCGTTGCTGAATGATGCTGTCATTCTCTTGTTCCTTTCGAATTCGTTCGATGCTAAGGTCGACTGACTGGAGCAGTTTGGTAGCATCTGACAGAGGTGGTGGGGATGATTTTGTGACGATTGACGGCTTTTTGTCAGCAGTCATTTTTGAGCGAGTCACAACGGGTGCGATGAGAGGAGGCCAGTCATTGTTTGGAGCGGGCTCCCATTGATGACTTTCCATTGCATCCTTTGCCATCGGCATACCGATTGGGTGCCGGGACATATAATCGGCATCACCATTGTGTTTGCCTTTTTTGTAGACGATATCCTTGATCTGTGGTATAATATCCTGCAACTTGAGCAGCCAATTTTCTACCCGTTCATTTTTGATATTCTTCTTGATGTGCATATGGGCCAGGGGCTTATGATCAGTTTCGATGAGCACCTTTGAGTCACCGATGAAGTTTCTCAGTTCAGTTAATGTCCAATAGATAGCCAAGGCTTCTTTCTCGAATGTAGAGTAGCGTTGTTCGGTGTCTGTGAGCATTCGAGATTTGAAATAACATATCTTGACGCCATTAACCAAATGTTGTTTCAATACGGCGCCTATTCCAATCTTGCTTGCGTCGGTAGACAGCACGAATGGTTTGTTTCGATCAGGGAAGTCAAGGAAGAGCGGAGGACTGGTGAGTATCCGCTTAAATTGTTCGAAAGCTTTCTGTTGCTCTTGTCCCCAAAAGAAGTCATGCTTCTTTGCCTTGGTTTTGTTGGTGACGGCATGAATGGGCGCTGCAATGGCGGCAAAGTTCGGGATGAACTTTCGATACCAATTGATCTTTCCAATAAATTGATTGGCAGCTGTCAGTGTCTTCGGCGGTGGCAGATCTCGGATGGCCTGGATTTTGTCGGCCGACGGCATGATCTTATTCTCCGTGATTGTGTGACTCAGAAAGTGAAGGGTCTCAACGGCCACAGCACACTTGGACGGGCTTACCTGAAAGTTGGCTTCGTTGAGGATTGATATGATCTCGTCAACATGCCGCTTGTGGTCTTCCATAGTGTCAGAGAAGATAACAATGTCGTCCAAATAGACCATTACGTAATCCCATCTTCCATTTGCCAACAGGTCATTCATTGCCCTCTGGAAGGTTGGTGGTGCATTCATTAGGCCTTGTGCCAATACGTTGAACTCCCACAGGCCATCTTGTGTTATGAATGCCGTCTTCTCCTTATCGCCTTCGTTGAGAGGAATTTGAAAGTAGCCGCTGCGAAGATCGAGCTTGGTGAAGAATCGATGTCCGGCGATTCTTTGCAACAGTTCTTCTATGGTTGGTTGAGGGTAGGAGTCTTTGTGCGTCACCTGATTGAGCTTTCGATAGTCGACGAGAAACCTAAACTTTCCATCCGGCTTCTTCTTAAGAAGAACAGGTGAAGACCATGGCGAGTTCGATGGGCGAATGATCTTATCTGCCAACATTTTGTCAATCTCGGTCTGGATGTCTTTCCGTTGTTGCACTGTCTTGTAGAATGGCCGTGCATTGCTTGGCGGGTGATCACCTGTGATGATGGCGTGCTTGATCTTTGTCTTGGCCACTGATGCTCGAGATGTGTCAAATGCCTGACGATTGCGTCGCAGGATTTCAGAAAAATCTTGTCGATCTTTCTCGTTCCCTATGTGGGTGACGAGATTTTTAATTATGTCATCAACAATAGTGTCTGACATCCTTGCATCTTCGGAATCATTAATAGTTGTAGTGATGGGGGCAATAATTTCTTCCATGACCGTAGTAGGTTGGTTTGAAAAGACAGGGTAGTCTGGTGACTCTGCGAGCTGGACGGCCGACCCAATGCGAGTGTTTTTCATCAATGATCGAGGATGATTGGACGGATTGTATATAGCCAAGTGGGCCAGGTGGTGGCGAACGGAAATAATACATTCGGGTACGAGGATACACTTGTCGCGTTGGATGATCTTGTTAGGTTCGAAGCACATAGATGCTGCCCACGAGGGAGGGAGGCGTACCTGAACAATTTGCTCCTGTCGGGGGGGAATTTGTATTGAGTTGGCGAGGGTGACGTTGACCGGCATGCTCTTATCGAATGGAACTATTGTCTTTCCATGACGAGAATGGTAGAGGCGAACTAGTTGCTTGCGAAAAGAAAATTGAACATCATACGTGTAGCACCAGTTTATTCCTAGAATCAAATCAGCTACAAGAGATGGAACAACAAGTGCGTCAATGTGAGTGACGAGATGGTTGACTCTGACGGCGAGCCGAATTGTTCCTTCAACGGGAAGGCTTGTTTTCGAGTCGCCCAACGTGGCCGTACAATTTGTTCGGTTGATTCTTTGTCGCTGCATGTTGTTTAGCATTGACTTCTTGACGAGGCAGGTTGTGGCGCCCGTGTCGATCATCGCCCGTTTTGGTGTCCCATTGATATCAACTCGAATGAAAATGAGCGATGGATTTCCATTCTGTCGAGGGCTGCTACCATCTTGCAACCCTCCTAATAGTTTTTTGGACAGTTTTGCTTGTAGTGATCATGGCTACCGCATGACCAACAGCCAACGTCATTCGATTGATTTGTTGTGCGTGACGCGTAATGCGGATTGTTGTAATGTTGATGGTACGAATAGCTCGGATTACGAAGTTGTGGTGCCACATAGGGTCGTCCTACGTTGTTGTTCATCGGTCGTACAGGCATTGATACTCGCGTCTTGCCTTGTGTAAAATATTGATCATTTCGTACTGGTGTTGGCGCTCGTCGTGCGTCTTCTTCAGCCAGTACTTTATCGCATTCGATGAGTGCCTGCAAAAAGTGTTCCGTAGTCTCTGGTTTTCTCACCTCAATGTACGACTTGGCGCGTAGGCTTAGGCCATTAAGCATATGCTTGATTTGGGTAGCTTCGTCCATTGTTTCGTTAGCTTTCAGACAGAGCTTGATGACATTGTGGAAATAGTCAATAGATGATTCGTTATTCTGACGTCGCCGGTTGTACAGTTGTTTGAACCGTTCGAATTGATCAACACCCGCTATTAGTTCGAAATGTGCATTGACCTTTTTCTTGAACAATTGCCAATTATTTATTACAGTTTTGTGCGTGTCGAACCACATTTTTGCGCTACCCTTCAGTAGATCTTGAACAACCGAGAATTTTTGTTCATTGTTTAAGTGAACTTTGTCGCATTTGTCTTCGAAATCATCAAGCCAGTCGGACACATCTTGAGGAGGTGTCCCGGTAAATGCTTCTGATTCGAGCAAGTGGGCGATGCGTTTTGACAAAAGGACTTTTGTTGTGTGTTCAGAGAAAGCTGAACGATCACTGATACTTGATTTTCCTGCTGTCTCGCTAGTTGTTGTCGGTGTGATTTGCATTGACTGAGCCATGGACCTCAGAAGGGAGTGTTGTTCATCCAGTTGGGTGTTCATTCGCTCTTTGTCTTGTAGACATTCTTCGTGTTTCTGTAGCAAACGTTGAAAACGATCCATTAACGACTGGTTTTCGTCTTCTTTGATCACTTCGTTATCTTCGCTATCAGACATGATTGATACCAGTGTTGTAGTCGATTGCTTGGCTTCACGTTCTTGTTGTGCGATGTGCCGTTTTCTTGCACGTTCGTTTCGTTCGTCGCGTTGACTTACCTTTGCCGAATCCAGTGATGTAGAGTATCGATTGGAGTTGTAGGGCTTGATCGCGGGCCGTACCGGCTAAGTGCACCAATTGTGAGATCCAACTCCCACTCTCTTGTTTATTTGCAGCAAGTGAACGTCTATATATAGAGCGGTGATCAACTGGGAAAATCCATGAAAGGAAAATCCCAAGATGACGCGCAGCAAACAGCTGGGGAAAATCCCAAGAACTGGACAACACATGTAGAGTGTCAAGAGAGAAAGGAAAAGTCCATCGTATAGAAGGAAAGGAAAGGAAAGGAAAAATCCATCAGTCATGACTAAGATAGAAGGAATATACCAAGAGAGAAAAGAACAGGTGAACGCATGAGCAAACATAGAGACAACGAGGAGAACTCTTATGACTGCATCTGGAGACGATGCAGGTCATAACATCCGGGTTCTCCAGTTATATCGACAGAAAGATACGTCCTCCATCGACAGGTTGTTTTCATTCGACCGGAAACATATCTAAACCACGCTACCAACATACAGCAGATCAGTTATCCTTGCTGTCCAGATTCGTTCTCCTCGCTGGTAGCGTTGGTGTTGTTGTAGTAATGGCTTTTACAGATCTATTTGATCCGTCTGCAGGCAACGCAATAACGATTACGCCGTCGCTAGCGTGATATGCACACAAATCAGTGCTTTTGAATTCATCAAAATTGGTTTTCATTGACGGCTCAGATAATACTAGTCCATCGAGCACGGCCGACATGTTCATTATTAGTTCATTGTCCTCGTTCGCATCCGTTATGAGCACAATGTCAGTGACACGTACCACTGAGACTACAACACACCTTGGCAGCACTTCTGCTTTTTTTCTTGATTGCTAGCAGGGCTTACTATTCATCTGTCGACCTTTACCATAAATCATCGAACACATTCATTTCCTTCGGAACCGGTGTTACGATGTCGTCAGCACGTGCCTATCACACAGCTACGTATTTACCGTCATCTATTCACAAGATACTGATTACAGGCGGAAGTTCTAATAGTTCGACCTAGCTCAATACGATGTCTGTTTTTAATATGGCTACACTTTCGTTTATTCTTCTCACTCATATAAAAGCCAATAAATCACTAGTAGCATTTGTCAAGAATCGACCGATGCAAAACAGCGTACTTCTTTATCTTGAAAAATGCATCGAGAATTGTTGTTGTTGCTGTTGGTTTTTAAATCACAATCTCGACTAGTAAAAATTTGATCTCTTTCTTAATTCTCTTTCAATCAGTCTGTTTATAGGAACTGTTCACAATAAGAAGAAGAAGAAAAAAAATGAGATTACTACTGGAGAAGCACATTCTGTTGCTGATTCGTTTGATAAGAAGAATTTTGTTGTGGCTGTACTAGATGTGAAGAAGAATTATTCTTCTTCTTTTGTGTAGCATAACGTTCATCGACATAGAGAAGTTCAGCTGAATCATCACTCCATCCATCATCACTATCATAATTTGTTGCTATTTCATCTTCTTCAGTTGTTCGCGTTTCCATGACGGAAATTTTTCCAAGTGGAATATCGAATTTATCATGTGGAGAAAGATGAACAAGAGGTGAAGGCATTTCACGATGATTGATCGCATTTGGAATCGAATTTCTTGGTGATAAGACGTAGCCAGTAGTTCGTACATCACCATCGATTTTATGCGAAGAATCATTACCGGCGATGACGTCATTAAAATCAGGTGTACAATTGAATGGATAAGTATGACGAGATGAAGTATGAGAAGAAGGAACGATAAATGTTGGCGTTTTTGGACTAGAAAAGTTTTTTTTTAAAAGAGAAATTGTTGATTGAACTAAATCGAGATGACTCACATGGGGTCTGGGACATGTTGATGCTCATCGGTCATCATCAGTCGATATGTCAACGATGAAACATTCAAATGATCATCATGTAGTGGTGAAGGGGATCGTGGCGAGATCGAATAACGTGGACTGGGATTATCACCGATTTCGGGCTGTTGAGGTTCCGATGTGATCGACCAGGAAGTGGGCGATCTTCGATCGAAGATGATGGTCGGTTGTTTTTCCGTCGTTTTGCTTTGATGGACTTCGTTGCTGAGTTGACTGACTTCTCGTTGTTGTCGTGGATCATGAAATTCCATGGGTTTCGGCAACATTGCCCGTGTTCGAGTCGTAGGTGATGTGTTAGACACAGGTTTATCTTGGGATTTTTGCCAAGTAGGATGATTGTGAACATGTTTGGAAGTATCCCATTGAGTGACCTGACGATTTTGTTCATGAATCGGAGAATGAACTACTGTCGTTGGCGTTTCAAATGTCTGAAAAGTGACTTTGGATGGACGAGATTGTTGTGTAACAACATTTCGTGATTGTGAGCCATGTTCATGTTCCAATGGACTAGAAGATCATAAGAAATTGTTTGCTTTTTTTCTAAGATTATCCTGAATGACTTACTGAAGATTTCTTTCGTTGATTGTCGCTTGTGTTTTATTTCTCAGAACAATACCGACTGTGGGTTTTGATCCTCCATGTGTTGGATCTTGAAATCGCTGTCGTCGAGTCACTTCTTCGAGGATAACAGGTCGCTGATGCCGTTGATTTCCGTTCCGGCCTTTGACGATTGAATCATTTAATTGACGATTATTTCCTTCCTCGTGTTCGTATCGATGACGAGGTGTACTAGTAAGAAAATGTTCGGTTTCCTCTTCCTCTTCATCTTCTCGTTTGTCATGTCGTCGTCGTTGTCGTCGTCGTTGAACAGAACCGAGATATTGTTTCGATTCCATGGATTCTCGAACATCTTTGACTTGAAACAAAACAAAACAAAACAAAAAATGCGCTTTCGAGAAGAAACCGACCCGATTCGATTTACCTTTGATAGAATCTTGAATTATTTTGACTTTAACCAAACCTTTTAGTTGACTCTCTTGCCATCGATTCGTTTCAAATTCTTCTTTATGTTTCCATTTTCGTCTTCGATCCGATTCTTTATTATTTTGAATTTGTTCTCTCGGTCGTTGTCTTTCATTTGGATTTCCGATCATGGTTTCTTCGATATGTAAAAGAGGCAAATATTGCTTTGTCGAATGTGATTGAATTGGGAGAAAATTTGAAGCTAAGATAAAAGATCCATTATTTGAAATTCTTTATTCTAAAATTGAATGAATTTATTACTTGAATGATAAATTGTCGTCGGTTGATGTTGTTGAACGTGATGTCTCAAAAGAAGATTATTGACTTTAGCAGGTGATGCATCGAACGGGATTAATTGTTTGATAATGCCTCGACGCGGATGTACAGGTGGCGGCGGTTGTTGTCGTTCGAGAACAGATCGATTGACATGTGCTCGGATTTTGTTCCTGATTGAGATAGTGACCGAGAGGTGTGACAGCTTTTTGTTTCGTCTGTTGTTGTTGTAAAAGTGCTCGATTAGCACGAGGTGTTGTCTGTGTGCTTGAACTGCTGGCTGTATTCGTCATTGTACGCATGGGTTCGTCATTTACAGCAAGACGAGATGATGGTAATGGTTCAACACCGATGTGTAGCTTTGTCTTCTTGCGTAGAGGTTTCAATGTTGACGTATTTGGTTTTCGACTAACCGTGTGAGTTGTCATAAATGAGTTGAGAGCTACTGATGTGTTTGTTTCATTACGAACGGGCATCCCTAGGGACGAATGAAAAAGAAAAAGAGAATGCTTATCTTTTACAAGTTCTCGATAAGAATTCGAGCTTCTTCGGAGGGTTGTAGTAAAAAAAAAAAGAAAAAGCAAAACTCAATTCAACAGTTATGACTCGACTACTGAATAAATATACACGTTGGCAATTTGCCATGACAAAACATCGACGTACCTTTAGTCGGATTTTTATTGGTAACATCGTTGAGAAATCGAGCTTGTTGCGTAGGAAGAGTGAATGTTTCACTTCGGGTCTTGTCCACACGTCGATCGGATTCGGTCGATTCCGCGCCCATATCGAGCAGATCGAGGAGAGCACCATCACTCGAACGTTTTGCTTTCTTTTGTTGTTGTTGTTGATCGTTCGAGAATGAACTCGATCGATGTTGTTGTTGTTCGCGATTATTGAGCATATCTTCCATCGATCGATTTCGGCCTAGATTGACCGGCGGCAGTCGAAGACGAGTAGCGGCGTGTTGTTGATATTCATCGTGATAGCCATCGTCGGGAGTAGAATCTTCATTGAGTGCACTCAATGGTCGAAGGGCAGAAAGATGTTGTTGTTGTTGTTGTTGTTGCTGAACAGATGAATTCGTTGAAAGAGAAAGATCAAGGCCTGAATCGGACGATTCATGATGACTATTCGAACCGTTCTTCTTCTGATACTGCGTTAGATCCACCTATCAACGAATACAAAGAAGAAGAAGAAAAGAAAATCCAATTCATCTTTCTTGTATCACAAATTGTTTACTCGACTAATGGGAAAAAGTAATGGTGGTGAATCGTTGTATGAATTTCGGCGACTAGTTGTTGTGGTTGTTGGTTCAATTTTTTCGTTCATCGGCGTTGTTTCAATGAGAACATTCGTCGTTGTAGTACGTTTTCTTGATCTCGATCGTGCACCGAGTACAGGCTGAGTGATCAATGCTAAATGATGACCGGGCACAAAATTATTGTTGCCATTCGTTCGTGGTGATGTCAACATTTGTCCTTCTTCTTCTTCGTCGTTAGTCGACAATGTCGATGCAGTGATACGAACACAACCAGTAAAATTGTCAAAAATGATGCTCGTTACCTGTGAACCTAGACGAGAACGACATTAAGAAACGGATGCATGTGAAGCAGGAAATGAAGAGCGCCTCTAGCGGCGAACAAAGAATAAAGGATGACGAGAAAAAAATAGATAAAAAAGAAGGAGAAGAAGAAGAAAAACCGAGCAGACGATAGAAAAAACACACAAAATGGGACACTTTCTTGTCGCGCATACAAAACATTGCAAAAAAAAAAGAGAGAAAAGTACTTTATTGTCGAGTCACTTTTTTTCTCTTCATATCTGCATTTGTACGAGT
>CAWUHI010000148.1:0-22930 GCA_963921925.1 Sphagnum tenellum | reverse complement strand
CCCCGGCCTCGATCAGACCCTTGGGGATCATCCAGGCGCCGACGTCCTTGCGGGCCCAGAGCGGCCCGCCGGGATGACCGAGCAGAAACTCTGTCTCGGGTCCGCGGCGGCGATAGACCAGGACGCCGGCGCTGATCACGCCCATCGGACGGGCATCAGACTTTGCCGAGGCGCAGAATAGCGTTGGCCAGCGGCCGCTCGCCGTCGCAGTAGTCCTCCCAGGCCTTCAGCTTCTTCACCAGCAGTGGGACGGTGCGCACGGTGTAGATGGTCGGATCGAGGCCCTTCTTCACCTGGGTCCAGCTCACGGGCATGGAGACCGGAGCGCCGGGGCGGCCGCGCGGTGAGAGCGGCGCCACCGCCGTCGCCATGCGGTCGTTGCGCAGGTAGTCGAGGAAGATACGGCCCGTGCGCTCCTTCTTCGCCATATTGATCAGGTAGCGATCGGGCGCCTCGGCGGCCATGACCTTGCAGACGTCCCGGGCGAAGGCCTTGGCCACCGCCCAGTCGATGCCCTCCGCCTCCAGAGGGGTGACCACATGCAGGCCCTTGCCGCCCGTGGTCTTGCAGAAGCTCACCAGGCCCAGCTCTTCGAGGCGATCGCGGATCTCCCGGGCGCTCTCAATCACCACGTCGAAGGCGACGTCAGGCGCGGGATCGAGATCGAACACAAGTCGGCCAGGCTGCTCGGGCGAGAAGGGCTCGCAGTTCCACGGATGCAGCTCCAAGGCGCCTGTCTGCGCCGCCGCGACCAAGGCCTCTACATGATCGAACTGGATGTACGGCTTGCGGTCCCCCCAGACCTCCACCTCGGTGAGCAGGGACGACTGGCCCTTGGCGGCATGGCGCTGGAAGAAGTTCTGCTCGCCGTTGATGCCGTCCGGCATGCGGATCATGGAACAGGGCCGGCCCTTGACGTGGGGCAGCATCCACTCGCCGACCGCCTCGTAGTATTGCGCCAACTCCAGCTTGGTGACGGGCTTGCCGTCGTGGGCGTCGGGCCAAAGCGCCTTGTCCGCGTGCGAGATCGTGATCCCCATCACCGGCGTCGAACCGCGGGCCATGACCGTCTTGGTGTGGATCGTGGTGGGCACCGGCTCCTTCAACTCGGTCGTCGACGCCGGCGCGGGCGTTTCGGCTTCGACCTCGGCGGCCAGCTTGTCCTCGCGCAGCCCCTTGAACGACGCCTGGCGGAGCGTGCCGTCGCCCGTGAACCCGGCGTACTGAATCTCGGCTACGAGCTCGGGCTTCACCCAATGGACGCCCGCGGCCTTCTTAGGCGCAGTCTTGCCCTTGAAAGGGCTCTCGTCAGTTTCCAGCGCCTTCAGCTTCGGCAGGATCCGGGCCACCGTGTCGCGCCCAAACCCTGTTCCGACGCGGCCGACGTGGACCAGTTCGCCATCGCGGTTCACACCGCAGATGAGCGACCGGAAATTTTCCCCCGTCGTCGTCCAGCCGCCGATGACCACCTCGTGCCCTTGGCGGCACTTGGACTTGGCCCAGCTTTCGCTGCGGCCCGACTGGTAGGGCGCGTCGAGGCGCTTGGAGACAATGCCCTCAAGGTCCATCCGGCACGCCGAGGCCAGGACCGCGTCGCCGGCCGTGATGAAGTGATCGACGTAGCGGATGTTGGCGGCGGTATCGCCGAGATGGGTCTCAAGCCTCGCCTTGCGTTCGGTGAGCGGCAGGGGCCGCAGGTCTTCCTTGCCGTCGAACATTTGGTCGAAGACGAAGAAGACGAGATCACCTGTCTTGGCGTCGGAGATCGCCGCCTGAAGGGCTGAGAAGTCCGGAGCGCCGGTATGGTCGAGCGCCACGACCTCGCCGTCGATGATCCCGTCGCCAAGCTTTGCGCCTTCAGCGACAATCTCCGGAAACTTTGAGGACCAATCGACGCCCTTGCGCGACAACAGCGTCGCCTTGCCGCCGACGGTCCGCAGTTGCATGCGGTAGCCGTCGAATTTGATCTCATGCCCCCAGCTCGACCCGCCCGGCGGCTTGTCGAGAAGTTTGGTCAGCTGGGGCTCGACGAAGGCTGGAAGGCTGGCGACGATCTTGGTCTTGACCGCCGACGTCTTGGGTTTGGTCGGCGAGATGAGCCCCGCCGGGGCGCTATCGTCGCGGTTGCTTTGCCAGACCGACCCGGCCGCGGCGCCTTTGGCGGTCATGAAGGGCTTGGCGGCCTTGCCCTTGCCGTTGGCGATCTCGGTCATGGTCCGACCGGACGCCACGGACCGGTCATCGTCCGTCGGGCCGCTTGTGGCGCCCTCGACCGCGCCTTCGTCGCGGTGCTTGATCAGGAGCCAACTAGCCTTGCCGCGGCTGTCGCGCTTTGTGCGCACGATCACCCACGAGCCGTGCATCCGCTCGCCTTCCATGACAAACTTCAGCTCGCCCTTGGCCAGCGCCTGTCCGATCTTCTCGAACCCCTTCTCGGGCGCCCAGTAGCCGCGGTCCCAGAGCATGACCGTGCCGCCGCCGTACTGGTCCTTGGGGATGGTCCCCTCGAAGTCGCCGTAGTCCAGCGGGTGGTCCTCCACCTCCATCGCCATGCGCCGATCCTTGGAATCGAGCGACGGCCCCTTGGGCACCGCCCAGGACCGGAAGGTCCCTTCGTATTCGAGCCTGAGATCAAAGTGCAGGTGGCTGGCGGCGTGCTTCTGGATGACGAAACGCAGCGCCTGCGACGGCGCGACCTTGGCGTCTTTGCCCGACGGCTCGCCGGTCTGCGAGAAGTCGCGCATCTCTTGGTACTTGGCGAGCTTGGTCGCGATCACGGGTTTGCTCCGACTCAGGGTAAGCTCTTCAACGATCACTAAGACGACACGATCCGAATCCGCCGCCTGTCCCGTGAATCCTTTCTGGCGCGCGCGCGTTGATCGACTAGGAGATCCACCCATGGCCCAAGTCACAGAGATCCGCCGCTTCAGCGTCCACGCCCGGCACGTCGATGCGCACCACGCCCGCACGCTGGCTGAACGGTCGTTCGAAGCGGCGGCGGTCGCCTATGTCGAGGATCTGCACGACATCGGCAGCGAGCATGAGATCAGCGTCATCGTGCGTGAACTCGAAAGCGGGCACGAGCACTGCTTCCGCATCGACCTAGACACCGGCGAAACCGCCGCCTGTGGTTAGCCGAACGAATCACCGCCTTGGGTGTTGAGTCGAGTCGCCGCGGCAGACTGCAGGGCCGCCTGGGGATTTCGACATGGCTTATCGGCCGACCTGGCAAGGACACCTGAAGCTCTCGCTCGTGACCTGCCCGGTCGCGCTTTACACCGCCGTCAACTCCGGCGGCGACGTCCATTTCAACCTGATCAATCCCAAGACCAACAACCGGATCAAGATGATCACGACCGACCCGGACACCGGTCCGATCGACCGGTCCGAGCTGGTCAAGGGCTACGAGGTCTCCAAGGGCGAATACATCCTACTCAGCAACGACGAGATTGCTGCGGTAAAGCTGGAGAGCACCAAGACCATCGATATCGAGCGCTTCGTCGCTCGGGATGAGATCGACCGCCTCTACTGGGACAACCCCTACTTCCTCGCGCCCGACGGTAAGCTGGCCCAAGAAGCGTTCGGGGTGATCCGTACCGCCATGGAGAAGTCGGGCCAGATCGCGCTCGGCCGGGTGGTTATCGGCACCCGGGAGCGGATCCTGGCGCTCGAGCCCCGCGGCAAGGGGATCCTCGCCTACACCATCCGCACCGATGCGGAGGTCCGTAAACCCGACGAGATCTTCGACAGCATCAGCGACAAGGCGGCCGACCCGTCGATGATCTCCATCGCAGAGAAGATCATCGAACAGCAGGAAGGTCCCTTCGACCCTAGCCAGTTCGTCGACCGCTACGAGGAGGCGCTGAAGGCGCTGATCGAGGACAAGAAGAAGGGCCACAAGCCCGCCAAGGTCGCCGAGCCCGAGGACACCAACGTGGTGGACCTGATGTCGGCGCTGCGGGCCAGCCTCGGGGCCAAGGCCAAGGCCCCGGCGAAGGACGACGCCAAGGCCAAGACGAAATCCGCCAAACCCGCCCCCGCCAAGGCTCGCGCGAAGAAGGCGGGCTGAGCTTCAGTCTTCACCGCCGGCGGTGCGATAGGTTTTGCGCGCCTCGACCACGGCGGCCGTGGCGGCCTTTCGTCCCTGGACGTAAGCGGCCTGCGCCGCAGCCTTTGCCTCATCAAGTTCATCCTGGCGTCGGCGAAAATCCCCTTCCTCACGTTTGCGCGTCTCGTCGAGCTGGCGAAGCGCCGCTTCCGCCGCATCGAGCGCCGCCCGGTCCACCGGCGGCTTTGGGGCCGGAGCGGGCTTAGCCTTGGCCACGGGCTTAGCCGCTATCCGCTTGGGCGCGTCCGGGACCTTCGGCAGGCTGGCCGGTTCGAGCTGGAAGGGGTCGTTCGAGCCGACGGCCCGGCGGAGCGGGGTCTCCGGGTGCTTCAGGGCGGCGGCGACTGCAGCCTCGTCGGTCGTCACCTTGGCCTCGCCACTGGCGAACAGGTTCTGGTGAGTTCCCCAGGCCCGCAGCGCCGCCGCCTGGCTCGAGGCCGCAACTACAGTGTCGTAGAAGCCGAATTGGGCCTGGAAGACTTTGAGCTTGCGGCTGGCCATCTAGCGGGGGTCCGTTCCGGCGCGAAGGATGTCCAGGGTGGATTGATCGGGACCGCCACACCAGCGCGCCAGCGCGCCCTGATAGAGGCCGTTTGGCGCGGCGACGTCGAACAACGTCATGGACGAGCGGAACTTGAGGTCGTCCGGCGTCCCGAACAGGGCATGCAGCGAAGACGCGGGGCTGGCTTGGGCGGCGGCGACCGCCCCCTCCAGCCTTGGTCCCAGCACGGCGTGTCCCAGATAAGCGCTGGCCTCAGCCAGGGAGGCGATGCCGAAGTGCTGGGCAGTCGGCGATCGGCCGAGCGCCTTCAGCTGGGGAAAGATGAACCACATCCAGTGGCTGCGCTTGCGCCCAGCGCGCAGCTCCTCGACGGCCTGATCGTACACGCCGGCCTGGGCGCTGACAAAGCGTGCGAGATCGAACGGATCTGCGGTCATGGCCGCCGGCGCCTATTTGGCGTGGTGATCGCCGCGATTACCCTGGCCGGGCTTGGAGTTGGTCTTGCCCTTGTGATGGGCGTCAGCTGACAGCGAGCGACCTTCTTCGACCGACGTCTTGATCTGGCCCTTGTCGTCGCGGCGGATGTAGCGCTTGTCACCGTTGGGGCGATTTCTTCTCTCTTCGACATGGTGGTCTCCATCTCAGCCGTCGGCAGTGGTTCCGGGCGCCTCGATGGCGTTCGCCGGAATTGCGAAGACCGAAGATCGGATGGCGCTGATGAGTTACCTTGAAAAGGCGGCGCACTGATCACGTATCATGGCGCTAACGTGCCAGTGTCAACGTTATGGCCGGCAGACTTGCATTAGAGGAACGCTATGAGCGCCAACGCAACTCGTAGAGGCTTCGGCGCCCTTCTCGCCGCGGGCATGGTCGCCGCCGGTCCTTTGGCGTCGCAGGCGGCGCAAACCATACGCAAATCCAAGACGCCCGACGTCATCGTGCTCGGGGCCGGCGTTTCCGGCTTGAACACGGCATGGCTGCTGGAACAGCAAGGGCTGAGCGTTTTAATATTGGAAGGTCGTCAGCGCGTGGGTGGGCGTGTCTACACCCTTTTTGACCAGCCTGGCACGCCGGAGATGGGCTTTAATGCGATGTCAGCCGGATACGGGCGCGGCATCGACGCCGCCCGTCGCGCGGGCGTAGACCTGTACGATATCGGGCCGCGACTCGCCAAAAATAAGCTTGAGCTTGTGCTGGGCCGGCGTGTGCTGACGCGGTCGGAATGGGCGGCATCGTCGGTCAATCCTTTTCCTGACGGCCGCAAGACTATGATGCCCTGGGAGATCGCCGGCGCCCTGGTTCACCAGAATAATCCGTTAAAGGATTGGCTGCAGTGGACCGACCCAAAAAACGCCGCCTTGGACGTCTCGTTTCATGATTTCCTAAGGGGGCAAGGCTTGAACGAAGCCGCCATCCACCTCGCGGTCGATACCGCCCCCTATTACGGCGGGAGCGCATACGACATATCGGCCCTCATGTACGAGTTCGCAGATGGCTGGACGACCGCGCAAATCGCATTGGGCAAGCAATCCTTGGCGGTCAAGGGGGGGAACCAGAAGCTGCCCATCGGCATGGCCAAGCTGCTGAAAGGCGATCTCCTCTTTGGCAAGGAAGTCGTGGGCATTTCCAGCGGCGCGACGGGCGCAACAGTTGTCTGCCGAGATGGGTCGAGCTACAGCGCCAAATACGTGGTCTGCTCCCTGCCCTTTTCGACCCTTCGCAACGTCAAGATGGACCCGGTGCTGACTGGGGTGCAGGCCCAAGCGGTGCAGACGATCCCCTATCAGTTGATTTCTCTGGCCTTCCTGACGGTTAAGTCGCCCTTCTGGGAGATCGATAAGTTGTCCCCTACAATGTGGACCGACGGGATGGCGGCCACCGTCATCGCGCAGCGGTTCGGCGAGACGGACGATGAGATAACCGGCCTTGTGGTGATGGCGCGGGGCGCATTGTCCGCTTATTGGGATCGCCTGGGCCGTGAGACGGCTTTGCAGCGGATCATCGCTGAGATCGAGGCGATCCGGCCGGCGGCCAAGGGCCAGTTAGCAGCGGCTGCCTATCACTCCTGGGCTGCCGAGCCCTTCAGCGCAGGCGATTGGGCCTACTTTGGTCCCGGACAGGTGACCAGTTTCGCTAATGCGATGTCCGCGCCCGCTGGCCGGGTGCACTTCTGTGGCGAGCACACCGCGACGACCAATCGCGGTCTTGAGGGCGCGTTCGAGTCCTCAGAACGGGTTGCGATCGAGGTCCTGAACGCCTGATGCGTGTTGAAGCAAATCAAGGCCCCGTAGGCTGTTATCGACAACCGCGGCGCCGGGTAGACGCCGCGGCTGTCTTCATTCCGCAACTTACAACCGAACTAATCCGTTCGATACTGGACTATTTCGGCGGAGCTGGCTTGCGCTCCATAGCGTAATGCTCAAGACTTGAGTAGCTCGGTCCGTACCACTTTGTGGGGGCCGTGAGGTACTGCGGGTAGCGTGTGTGCACGCGTTCCAACACCGGGGGGGGAATATAGTCGAGCGATTTGGAGGCGCGGAAGATGCCATCGTAAAGGATGTGGCCCGGCGCCTGTCCCATCAGCATCCACGGTAGCCAGGGCGTCACTCGGACCCAGCTTCCATTGGCCGGCAAGAACGTCATGTCCGGGTTCTCAAGATCGGCTCTGTTGATGAAATAGCGGAAGAACTCTGAAGCCTGAATCATCGTCCCCGAGGATTCACGAGGCCACTGGGCTGGCTTTAACAGGTTAGGATAATAGCCATGTCCATCCTGGGTGAGGACGACAGTGTCGGGTCCAAGGGTCGACCAGTCTTGCAAAAAGGGCTTCCCGCCAGGAACGGCCTGCCCGGTCGATGGCACGCCAGGGATAGGCGGGGGTTGAACGGTTGATGCGATGACCCAGTTGTAGGGATCGTTGGCGATATCCACCACATCGACGGTTTCCCCGGTGTAGGGGTTAGTCCATTTGTCTAAGATGGCGCCGGTCTTCAGGTCCGTATAAAAGACGACTTCCTTGGTCATTCGCTGATAGTTGCCATCGGCTTGACGAAGCACACGGATGGTACTGAAGACTTGGAAATCGAATAAGGGCTTGACCGCTTCGCCAGGTCTAACGCCTGTCACCACGCCGCGGGAATACCCATAGACCTGAGACCCGTCGGTGTCCGCCTGTAGTCGAGCCGCGGTTTCGCGGTTCCATACGGGGTCGTCGAAGCGGATTGGAAGGCGTGTTTGCGCGGCCTTGGCGTTTTTGCCAGCGGCGGCGCTTGCGGCGAGGGCGATAGAAGCGACCCCTAAACCGAGCGCACTCCGCCGTGTCTTGACCTTGGGATCCATGTCGTCGGCCATAATTGGTCCTCGATGTTGAAGTCCGGGCGCTCCGCCCGATTGGATAAGGACGTCAGGTTTCAGGTCCAGCCAAGCCCTTGTCAGGCAGAGTCCGTTAATCGGTCACGATCAGCTATGTTCTGGCGCGAGGGGATTTCTGTGGCAGCCTCGGCCTTCGCCGTGCGCATACCGCACCCGGTGGATAGACGTTTGACGATGGCGCAACTCGAAAACACCCTGATCAACGTGGACATAGAGCATTTTCCGCAAAAGTGGGTCCGGTTTTGCGGAAAATGCTCTAGGCCGCGCAACTTTTTTTTCGAAGATGCAGTAGAACGGATTTAAAATCAGTCACAGCGTAGGCTTAAGAGCTGATCTTTAGGTCCTGACCACACTACAAATTCACTGCAGACGGCTTTCAAGATGACTTAGCAGTTCAGGCCTTGAGTTCGCGGTTTCATTCAACCATGCAGCAGGCAGGTCTGTTAACTTAACGCCAAATCCACCTTCTCCAGCAGCCGTCAAATAACCAGGTCGATCGCCCATTTTCAACCAAGGCCGCCAGCTACAAGTTGCCTCGAAATGGGTTTTACTTCCTGCCATTTTGTTCGTCGATTTATCGACAGCGCTAAGCGAGGCGCGCAAAGTTGTGTGATCTGTATACTGAAAAGCTGGCTTCCCCGCCGCAGCCGCCACTGAAGCTGACACGCGTTCAACAAACACAATGTCGCCACCACTGATTTCTGGGCCTTCGGCGAAATGTCGAACCTGCACATTTGATGGTGGCGGGGCATCGGTATGGAATTTGAGGTCTTCGGTTATGAGCACCCTATCAATTGGTCCATTATAGGCCGGCACATCAACGATCTCATTCGTGTAAGGGTTTTTCAACTGATTTAGGACCTTGCCCGTCTCGAGGTCTGTATAATACGCTTCCTCAAACTCCACTATACGATAACCGTCGGCCTGGGGTCGATAGCGGGAGAAGACTGCCGAAACGACACCAAACAAAGGCGTTGTCCTGCCATCTACGACGCCATTATATTGCCCCTTGACGCCCCCAATCACCACGCGACCATCAAGCGCGCCTCGCACTTTGATGAAACGGTCTAGATTCGATTGAGGGGCGGCAACCCCATCGTCAGCTTTTGCTAAAGCGCAGATAAGTGATGCGCTTCCGGCCAGACCAAAACCGATAAATCCCCGGCGTCCCAGCTTCATTGTACCAGTTTCCCTGTAGACACCCCAGCCTCCCCCAATTTTTGGTCTTAATCGAGCCTCACCAAAGTTTTCCCAAAATTGCGACCAGTGAGCGCGCGTGTCAAAGCGGCTGGCGCCTGGTGTGTGCGTGATTTTATTCATAAAACTTGTCAGCGACATCGACCAAGACGGACCTCTGCGCTGATAGCAGACTGATGTCAGTGAAAGTCGCGCCAGTCGCGATCTTCCAGCGACGATCCAGCAACAGATGACGCTTGCGTTTTAGGACCGGAAGGGCGGCTTAGTCGCTCTTCGCATTCGAACTGTATGTCGCTCGATAACTGCTTAAGCAAAGGGATGTAATAGTCCAAAAGTTTTTCAGGTTGCATGGCGCTCTTTATATAGCGCATGACTATTCCGCCGACTGCGCGGCCATATATTGTAAGCGGCACGCCAACGTTAGCCTCGCGATACTCAGGGTGTTCTATCACACAGAACCCATGCTCCCGAATGTGGGTCAAGCTTGCCTCTAGGCGGATGGCGTCATGCACAAGTTGTTCACGCGGATCATTGGTTTGGCGGGCCAGTTCAAGGACTGCCGCCCGCTCGGCCGGCGAGCACAGGGCAAGGAAGCAGAGACCGGTCGTCGTGTAAAGTATCGGAACTCTGTAGCCTGCTGCATATCGATCGAGTATTATTGGACTATCGAGGTTGGTTGTGACTCGCACGATCATTTCAGATGCGCGGGGCGTAGACAGTGATATCCCCCAACCAATTTCCCGACCTAATCTCGCCAACCTTGGCGCTGCGGCCTCCAGGAGTAGACTTTCTTCCTGGAATCCCGACGAAAGCCGCAAGACTTGGCTCGTTAGCCGATAATAACGACTCTTAGGGGCTTTCTCGATGTAGCCTTCGGCTGCCAACGTTTCCAAGACTCGAGTGGCGGTTGTACGAGGAACGCCGATGGCGACGGCCAGGGACGCCACCGTCGCCTCTCCTTCTTGGTTCATGTAGCAGAGCGCGTTGAGCGCCTTTTTCAGAGATCGAAGTTCTTGGCGTTCATCCATGTGAGCGTCTCCTCACGGGCGCCACTAGCTGGCGCAGACTATTTTTGTAACGCAATCTCAGCGAGCTGATTTAGGTCGCCAAAGCCACGCTTTGCTCGAACTCTCAGCAAAATGGAAAGCGCCAAAGCCCTCGGACAATCGGCCCAGCCACCGAGGGGCGCGACCGGTCTCCGTTCATGAGGAGTCGATGCTGTCGGTTGAGGAACGCCACCGCCTTCGCGCTGGGGCGGCGTAGACGCTCTATCTTAGACATGGATCGGCGCCGTGGTTGGATCATAGTCGAATAGGTCTGTGTTCTGCGATGGCGACCGGGTCACCGCGACCGCGTCCGGATCGGAGGCCTGGATGATCTCGCCCTGACGGATCGTTTGGGTTCGTACTGTCTCTACTCTCTCGGCCCGGGCCTGTTGGAAGGCGGCGAATGCGCTTTCTACCGTCGATGCCTCAGCGAGGGCGCGGCTTAGGACAATCCCATCCTCGATCGCCAAGGCGGCTCCGAGCCCCAGGAACGGTAGGATCGGATGGGCGGCGTCTCCCAACAAAACCACCCGCCCTACGCTCCAATGGGCGATCGGCGGACGGACGAACAGGCCCCACTTGATCAAAGTCTCCGGCGGCGCGAGTTTGATCAGGCCAGTGACGTCTTCGTGGAAGCCATCATATTCCAGCAGAAAGTCGTCGATCGTGGCAGGCGTATTCCACCCCTCCCCACGCCAGCGATCACTTTTAGCGATACCGATGACATTGACCAGGTCGCCGCCTCGGATCACGTAGCGGTTGAAGATACGGGAAGGTCCGATGGACACGACCGCATTGCCCGCCGACATGAACGGCGCTGCGTTCTCCCTGGGAATGAGGCACCGAAACGCGACCTGCCCGGCGAATTGCGGCGCAGTGTCGTCGAACAACTGATGGCGAACGGCAGAACGGGTTCCGTCAGCGGCCACCAGCAGATCCGCAGCGGCCGTCGTATCATCGGCAAAGCGGGCCTCGACGGCGGTCGAGTTCCGTTCGACCCTGACGAGCCTCTTGTTCGTCACGACAGCCTTCGGATCCAGGGCGATGACCGCCGCGAGCAGGATCGCGTGCAAGTCGGCGCGGTGGATGTGGCGGGGCTTTTCGAACCCGTGGTCTGGCGGCGTCCCCTTATCAAAGGTCCCGGCAAGCAGAGCACCGCTGTGATAATGAACGAAGGCGATGTCCGGAATTGGAAGCGACGCCTTCAAAAGCGCAGCCTCCAGGCCGAGAGACGACAGGGCGCGACCAGCGCCAGGGCTCAAGGTGATGCCGGCGCCCACTTCGCCGAGGGCTGGCGCCTGCTCATAGACGCGCACCTGCCAGCCGGCGCGGAGCAGAGCCAGGGCCAGCGTTAAGCCGCCAAGGCCAGCCCCGATGATAAGCGCCCGCTTGTCTTTCATAGGTTGAGGCTGCGCGCGCGGCGTCGTCCGGGTTAACATGGTTAGACGGCCCCCAATGAACCACAGCCGCGGTCCCACTCGGGAACTCCAGCCAACTGGAGTATAGCCATAGCCATAGCTCAAGAAATGAAAGCCTACCGATGACGGCTTGCTAACTACTGACCGCATTTCGGACAGCGGTGAGCGCTATATCGGAGCCGTTACATAGGCCGCAAACAGGTCAAGGCGAGACGCACCGTCAAACCCACCCACTTTTGATCCACTTTTGTGCAGCCGGTCGCCCTATATGATGATTTTGAAATCAGGATCGCCACTGCCGTCACGTTACCGCCGCAAAACAGCCGATATGCGGTCGGTCGACTTTGGACGCCTACCGCCCGCGAGCGATTTGAGTCTCCTTAACGTGGCGACGAGCGGAACCAGGACAAACCGTCTCTCTCGCAAGACACGATCAATCTGATCGCGAAGGGCGCTCAAGATGGCGGCCAATGAATTTGAGAAACGGGCAACCAGGTCGATCCCGTCACAGGCAGGGTTCTCTTTCGCGATTTATTTGACAAACCCAACACAAGGCTAGCCGGGGGATACCGCATGAAGAGATCACAGATACTTGGCACGAGTGCTATGGCTCTCGTCATGTTTTCCGCGTCGGGCTACGCGCAAGCACAACAGGCCCAGACCGCGCAATCCGGCGCCGAGCAGGTTGAAGAAGTTGTCGTCACGGCCCGAAAAGTCTCTGAAAAGGCGGTGGATGTCCCGCTGACGGTCACCGCGATATCCGCGCAGCGCCTGAAAGATTCTAACATTCAAGACCTACAGGGCATCCTGTCTCTGGTGCCGGGTGTGACGCTCTACGGCACCGAATCCGGAACCAATCAGGCCCCGGTCATACGTGGGGCGTTTGATCAGGTGGTGGCCGGGGTGGGGCGGTCAAACGTCGCGACCTTCGTTGATGGTGTATTCATCGAAAACAGCTCAGCGATCAGCATGGGCTTGGTGGACCTCGACCGGGTCGAAATCATTGAAGGACCTACCAGCGCGATCTACGGACGTTCCGGCTTCAATGGCGCAATCAACTATATCACCAAGAAGCCCACAGATACGGCCGAAGCGGACGGCGATATCAGCTATGGCCAATATGGCCGACTGAACCTTCTGGCGGACGTCAACGGGCCTATCATGCCGGGCGTGCTGCGCGCCGGCTTGGGTATCAAATACGCCACAGCTGACGGTGATTATCAGGATGCCGTAACGGGTCTACGGGCCGGCGGCTATAACCAAAAGGATATACGCGCCAACGTTGATTGGACGCCGACGTCCAAGCTCGATATCAGCGCAGGTTATTACTACGGCGACGACGTATTCAATCAGGATCCGCTCGTCACCGCCGCCAATGGTGAAGACAGCCGAGTAATTGGACAATATGTCGCCAATCCGATTCAAGTGGGCGCTTTTCCATCTCAGGCCAACGACGACGGCAACAAAAGAACGGTCCAAAACGCGAATATCAAGGCCAATTACGATCTCGGATGGGCGACCATTACCACTATTCTAGGATATAATAGAGTCACTCAATTTGCCTCTGAAGACTTTGTCGGGCTTCGTAATGGTCTGACATTCTCGGACTTGCTGTTAGGTCCCGGTGGAACGTACACCGGAAAGCCCGATCCAGTTCATCCGACTTCAAACGTGTTGGAATTGTTTGGAAGTGGCCAAAACACCGAGGACACAAGCGAAGAAATCCGAATAGCCTCCAAACAAAATCAGGCTCTAAGATGGTCCGTGGGCGCCGATTACTATCAGGCGCGCTACAACCAGGACACGCTAATCGGCCTTAACGGATCGGATATCCCGTCGGGCGACTACATCAACGTGTACGGTTTTAATGATGGGTTCGTAACGCCCTACGGGGCTTTCAGCAATACGATGTACACCGAGGGCGATGGTCAAGAGAGCAACTATTCCATATTCGGTACTCTAGATTATGACGTAACAAATAAGCTAACCGCATTAGGTGAGGTACGGGTCACGCGTGATAACCAGCAGGAATTCCTCGCACACAATGCATTTGTTCCGAGCACCTACAATCCGTACGGTTTGACAGGCCCGGCGACAGCCCACTTTATTTACGCCAACTATCGAGCGACGTTGAAGTATAAGATCACGTCCGATATCAACGCGTACGGCAGCGTCGCAACCGGCGAAAAGCCCGGTGGCTTTAATCCCCAGGCCAGCCCACCGCTTGTCCCCTATGCCCCCGAAACGAATACCACTTATGAACTCGGCGTGAAGTCCTCGTTCTTTCAGCATAAGCTCGCCCTCAACGCCGATATTTATCACATTGTCGACCGTGGCCTTCAGGTTTATAGCTATGCGCCGGGTTTCATTTTTAACATTGCCAACCAGGGCACCGTCCACAATACAGGATTTGAAGGCGCCGCCGTGTATTCTCCGGTGCAGATGGCGTCGTTCTCCGTCGGCTTCGCCTACACAGATCCTACCTATGCCAGCAACGCTTACGACGCCCTCGGCGGCTTTTACGCTTGCGCAATCATACCCTCCTGTGCGGCCCGCATCGACGGCACAAAGGGCGTTGCTCTAAAGGGCTTCCAGGAGCAATTTACGAGCAAATACTCGCTCACTGCAGCAGCGGATTTGCATGGCCCCCTGGTCAATTCGGTTAGCTGGTATGCGCACGGCGATTACCGCTACTCGTCCAAGCAGTATATCGATGCTGAGAATCTCGGGTGGGTTGGCGATATCAACCTACTCAACTTTGCAGCGGGAGTTAAGTGGGCCAATTATAAGGTTGGCTTCTATTTGAAGAATGCCTTGGATGAACAAGTGCCAGACTTGCCGAATACCGCGAGTGAGTTGAATGGTACGACTTCATACATTGCAGAGCTTCCGCCCCGCAGAAATTTCGGAATTGATGCTTCGGTAAAGTTCTAAATTATCAGCTCTGGATGGCCGATCCGGAGCCAATCAACTGGACGTTTCACCCCGGACTTCGCGGTTCGGGGTGATTTTCTTAAAAGTTAGGGTAGCGAGCTTCAAAAAAGACGCGGAAGCGCCGAGGCGAAACCGTCACCCCGGCGTCAGGAGGCCCGCTTGTTTCAAAACCTCGATCATTGGACTCAAAGCATCGCCATAGCGTCGCCAGCGGCCGATTGAGCTGGTGAACAGAGGGCTACGTACCTGATGCATGCTGGGCGTCGTGACGCCGCCCCGATTTTCATGAAAGGCGAGACAGCGCACATCCCATGGCAGGCCGCAGAATTCCAACAAGCGGCGAGTTTCCAGTTCCTGATTGGAGACAAGCGACTCATATTTGAGCGACATGAACCGATCGGGCGGCAATGTTGCGCTCCAGTGCGCCATGAGCCGGTCAAACAAAATATAATATCGCGCTATATCTTCCAGGTCGTAGGCGTAGTCGTGAAACGCCGAGGTCTGCCCAAACATCAGCCTATAGTTGCTCAAGCAGATATCGATCGGATTCCGGCGCAAGCAGATAATCCGAGCGTTGGGCAAGGCGCGATTGATTAAGCCGGCGAACAGGAAGTTGAAGGGATTTTTATCGACAAATTTGCGCTGCGATTTGCGCAACGCGGCGGCTTCACTGAGATAAAGGCTCGCCAGGCGCCCGACATCAATGGAGGCCGCTCTACGAAGAATGTCGGGATGATCCAGTCGCGGGGAGTTAACACCCGCAAGGTTGCGCGCGGCCAACGGCAAGCTGTGTATCTCGCCCACCGAAGCGACGTCGGGGTGGCTGGACAGGATACGATCGGTGAGGGTGGTGCCTGATCGGGGCATTCCGACGACGAATATGGGAGCATCTGATGGACTGGCGACGCCGATGACAGCGCCCCCTCGAAGACTACATTCGGCCTGGTTGAATAGCTCTTCGGTACGGGCCTGATCGTAGCGGATACGTCGCCGCCGCACCTCTTTAGCCCGCTTGAGGACGTCGATGCTCCTCACCGGATCGCCCAAGTCTTCGTAGGTTTTAGCGATGGCATGACCCAGAAACAGAGCACGCTCGATGTCGTCTGAATCGCGCGCGAACAGCGGTTCAAGTACACCCAAGAGGTTCGTCTGCGACATCTGAGTCTTAAGTTCGACCAATGACAAATAGGCTTGATAAAAATGGGGATTGAGCTCGATGCAACGGCGAAACGCGAGGGCGGCGCCTTCAACGTCTCCATTTGTCTGGCGGCTGAACCCAAGATTATAAGCATAGTGTGCATTTTTTGGCGCGATTAATGCTGCTCGCTCGTAAAACGGAAGCGCCCGGCCATCCTCGGTTAACCGGCTCAGAACGATGCCGATCTCCTCTAAATCTTCGGCATCGCGGGGCTTCAAGTGAATGGCCTGATCAATGGCGTCCTGTGCCTGGCGATGCCGAAACGCCATCGAATATATGCTAGCCAACCAGATAAGCGGCTTGGGAGCGGACGGCGCGAGTTGGTGAGCTTTGAGCAACAGATCGACCGCGCGACTTCGCGCCCCAGCGTTTAAAGCCATGCGTCCCAGCAAGTAATAGGCGTCCGCACAGTCTGGAGCGCGACTTATGGCTTCACGGCAGGCAGCCTCTGCATCGTCCTTACGATCTTCCCTCAACGCCCGCCGGGCGCGCTTTAGTTGGAGATCGGCCTTCGCGATCATCGTTGTTGTCCAAGACGCAAAGGCGCTTTCGGTGCTTACAGTTTAGAGCATGCCACGGCGGCGACCCTAATGCATAATGCAATCAGACGGAACCGTCTCGTCGTTGAATCATGCTCTAAATTCATAAACTTAGAGCCTGGCGCGCTGGCAAGGTCGCGAGCGCCAGGCTTCCCGCGATCAGGCGCCTAGGGTTGGGGCTGATCCTGTCCGTCAATCGACCAACTGGCCGCGGCTCTGTTGCAATCCGTGATGCAGGGCGGAGAGGATGCGATGATTCCCACGGGGCCTTTCGTATCAGACCGCTTTGGGCTGGAGGTGCGTGCTGATGAGGTGGACGGGGCCGCGGCGGGCGACAGCGAGGTCAGCCGTCTTCATGGCTTCTAGGTAAGGTCCCGCCCCCGGGCGACCTTTGATGAACCCATTGGCGCCAATTGCCAGACGTGACTATCCGCACGGCCGATTTACCGCGCGACAGACGGTCCGGCGCCCTGCCGAACGCAAGGGGCGATATCGCAGACGCGCCAACGAGCGCGCGGGAGGCGTCGCCCGCCTTGACGCATACCACTTGGTATTTTAGGCTACCTTTGGAGCTCACCTTTGTGTGCGGCGCGAGTAACGATGGAATCCTATGATGGCGAGAAACCGCAATCCCGGTCGAGGTAAGCGCGGACCCTTCTACCCACATGCGGGCTTTCGTCAGGAAGTGCTGGCCGGTGAAATCAAGATCGGCATGACCTGCCTCACGGGGTCTGCGAGCGTGGTCGAAATCATCGGCGTCCAGGGCTTCGATTACGTCGTGATCGATACCGAGCATTCCGATGCGGTGAGCGTCGCCGAGACTCAAGGCCTCATCCGCGCCGCCAACGCCGCCGGAATTCCTGCTCTGGTCCGTGTCGACTGTGCAAATCCAGACAATGTCTTGCACGTACTCGACTACGGCGCGATCGGCGTTCAGGCGCCCCACATTCGTACGCGCGCGGATGCTGAAGCGGTGGTCCGCGCCGTGAAGTATTACCCCGAGGGCGAGCGCGGCATGTGTCCCCATGTCCGCGCGGCGGGGTATGGCGGTTTTCGCGATTGGGCGGAATACTGGCCGATCGCCAACCAGGAGACGATGATCATCGCGGTGATCGAAGAACCTGAGGGCATGGAGAATATTGAGGAGATCGCCCAGGTTCCCGGTATCGACGTGATCTGGGTGGGCGTGGGCGATCTGGGTCAGGCTATGGGCATCGGCGGTCAGCTCAAGCACCCGCTGCTGATCGAGGCGCAGCGCAAGGGCGGCGAAGCGGCCCGCAAGGCGGGTAAGCCGTTCATGCTGTCGCTATCGCCGGTCGGCCTGGACCAGACCATGCCGGTCGCCCTGAAGAACGGCTACACGATGTTTATGATCTCAGCGGACATCAGCGTGTTCACCGAGACCGCCCGTGCGCTGGTGGAGACCGCCGACCGCGCGATCCAAGCGGCCGGCGCGACCGAAACGGCGGTCCGCAGTCCCGTCATCGCCTAGACTCGAGGCTCCCGATCGGGCTTCGGCGACGACCTTCTGGCGCTCACCGGTCGCCACATTTGCCCCTAGACGAAAAATACTGGAAGGTATATTGATATACCGATAAATAACCTTTCGTCCAGGCAGCCTGGAAGCGGGTCGAGGCATAAGACTAGAATGCTAATCTCACCTATTCCGGAGCATCTAGAGTTCACCTCCATACCTCCGGCGGATGACTCTCTGCGAGACGAGATTCGGCATTTTCTGGCGCGCCGGCTGGCCGGCCGGTCAGAGGTGAGCCGCGCAAGGACCTGGACGGGCTTCGACGCTGAATTCAGTCGCGACCTCGCGGCCCAAGGTTGGGTGGGACTGACCCTTCCGACGGCCTATGGCGGCGGGGGACGGAGCCAGTACGCTCGGTTCGTAGCGGTGGAGGAACTTCTGGCGGCGGGGGCGCCGGTCGCGGCGCACTGGATCGCGGAACGTCAAAGCGCGCCGCTGTTGCTAAGGTATGGCACGGAACAGCAGCGTGAGTTTTACATCCCTCGCATCTGCCGGGGCGAGGCCTATTTCTGCATAGGGATGAGCGAGGCCGATTCCGGCTCCGATCTCGCGAGCGTCAGAACCCGCGCCGTCCGTGACGGTAACGGTTGGCGACTGAACGGCAGCAAGCTCTGGACGACCTTCGGCCACAAGGCCCATTACATGATCGCCCTCGTGCGGACATCTGGGGGTCCTGAGGACCGGAACGCCGGTCTCTCTCAAATTCTAGTCGATTTATCCCTTCCTGGCGTCACCACCAGTCCGATCCGCGATCTTGCCGGCGACCAGCACTTCTCTGAAGTGCACTTTGAAGACGTCGCCCTGCCCGCAGACGCCCTGATCGGCGTCGAGGGCGAGGGTTGGGCGCAGGTGAACGCCGAGTTGGCGTTTGAACGCAGCGGCCCAGAACGCCTCTATTCAAGCATTATCCTCCTCGAAAGCTGGCTGACCTTCGTTCGCCGCCGCAGGATATGGTCTGACGATGAGGCCGAGCTCGCTGGACGCCTGATCGGGCAGCTTGTTGTTCTTCGAAATCTTTCAGTGGCGGTGACGGCGCGGCTGGCTAACGGCCTCAGTCCCGTCATCGAGGCCTCAATCGTCAAGGATCTCGGCACAGCCTTTGAACAGTCGATACCCACGCAAATCGCCGACCACCTAGGATCGTTGGAAGACGGCGCCATCCCGGACGAGCTGATGGCGACCCTGAACTATCTGGTCCGGATCGCGCCGTCCTTTTCGCTCCGAGGTGGCACACGGGAAATCCTGCGGGGGATTATCGCCCGCGGGCTAGGATTGAGGTGAGGCGATGACAGACCTGATCCTTGATCAGTTTCGGCGTCTGGTGGGCGGGCTCGATCCTTGGGACCCCTGGCCTGCGCTGACGCAGTCCGGCTTTCTGGACCTGCTCCGGCCCGAAGACGAGGACGGCGCGGGCTTGGACCTGGCCGGCCTCTTTCCCCTTGTGATCGAGCTCGGGCGCCAACCGGCGGCGCCCGCTATCGCAGAGACCACCGTCGCGCGCCTTGTTTCACCTGACGTTATCGACTGTCGGGACCCCGAACGCGCGCTGATCGCCGCGAACATCGATCCGGCCATAGCGAGGGCTTTGGCCGCGACGGTCACGGCAGGATTGATGGCCGGAGCCATGGAGCGGCTGGTGGAGATGACGGTCGACTACGCCCTCACCCGGCGACAGTTCGGACGCGAAATCGGCAAGTTCCAGGCTGTTCAGCAACAGATCGCCCTGATGGCGGAGACATCCGTCGCCGCGCGCATGGCGGCGGAGGCGGCGTTTTTAGGGGCGCCGCTCGACATTCCTATCTCCCGCGCAGCGGTGGCGAAGATGCAGTGCGGAATGGCCATGCAGGTTGTGTGTTCCGTCGCTCACGCCGTGCACGGGGCGATCGGAATCAGTCAAGAACACTCTTTGCACCAACTGACCGGCCGGCTGCACAGCTGGCGAATGGCCCACGGCGCCGAAGCCTATTGGGCCAGACGCTTAGGTGTTGTGGCCCTCACCAGCGACTTGCCTATTATCGATCTTTTGCGAGCGGTTTGACTGCGACTGGGCGTCGGCTGCGGCCGGATGTGATGGCGCCTCGTTCGTTACGTCCCTGCGTCTTTGCAGACTGGAGACGGTGCTGTGGACGCCCCCACGACGAGGCGTCCACAGGCTCAAGCGTCAGGCCGCAACAACGATCTTGTTCGAGACGTTGATATTGTAGAGCTTCTGGACATTGCCAAAGGTGGCGTCGTATTTCACCTTGGCCGATACGCTGGCGAAATCGCGATCGACGATCGCCTTAGAATTGGGCCAAGTGGTTTCGGTATGGGGGAAGTCCGACCCCCACATGTAGTTGCCGTGGCCGTAGAGCGAGTGCGCTAGCGGAGCGATCGGATCTTCCTGGAAGGTCGCCCACACCTGACGCTTCACGAACTCGCTCGGCTTCATGGAGAGCTTCGTCGACTGGATCGCGTGGTATTTCTCGTAGCCGTGGTCCAACCGATAGAGCAGATGGGGATACCAGCCGACATCCGACTCTACGGTTACGAGCCGCAGTTTAGGAAAGCGGTCCAGCACGCCGCTGATCACCAAGGCCGACAGAGTCTTTTGGAACTCATGCGGCGACGTGGCGAAGTTCTGAGGCTGAGAAATCGCCGACTTTGCCTTCGCGCTCGGGTTCATGGCGTTCGTGAACACGTTGTCACGCGCCTTGCCGGAACTGTTCGCATTCATTCCGATATGCATCGAGACCGGAACCCCCAACTCCTCACAGGCGGCCCAGAACCTGTCGTACTCGTCGGTATGATAGGGGCGGTCGTCCGGCGGAGAAACAGCGACGCAAACGGTTTGCAGGCCCATCTTCACACAACGGCTCGCTTCAGCGATGCCACGGTCGATATCGAGCAGCGGGATCAACCCGGCGCCCAGGAGGCGATTGGGATCGAGCCGGCAAAACTCGGCGATCCAGTCGTTATAGGCCTGCACGCAGGCAAACTGGAGGTCTGGATCAGGCATGCGAAACAGCGAGATCGCAAGACTGGGATAGATGACTTCGGCCGCGATATGATCGACGTCCTGATCCTTTAGACGCTCGGCCGGGTCCCAGCCGCTGGGACGTGCCATGTCATAGCCCTTGGACATATGGGCTTTCAGGGCCTCGCCGCTTCGGCCCATGCCGAACACCGCCGCCACGGGAAACGGGGCCGCGCCCGTGGGGATGAACAGGAGTCCACCACCATCTTCCCGAGGAACGACCTTCGGCGCTTGGTCGCGGTAGGCTTTGTCTATGCGGGTTTCCCATAGGTCGCCCGGTTCGACGACATGCGAGTCGGCGGAAATTAGTAGGTCAGTCATCGTCTCTCTCCCGTGAGTACGCTGCAGCACGTTATTTCGCGCTTGAGAGAAGTCATAACCACGCGTAAGACCGCTTGCCAGCATGGTAGTTTTCATAGTATAAAAATTACTAGGAATAGACGCATGGACGATCTGGCGCGCCGGCGTGAGCTCGGCGATTTCTTGCGCACCCGCCGGTATCGGCTGTCTCCGCTAGAGATCGGGTTGCCGCAGGGTCTGCGGCGGCGGACGCCGGGCCTGAAACGCGAGGAAGTGGCCGGCGCTGCGGGCATTAGCATCAGCCTCTACGCCTGGCTTGAACAGGCGCGCGATGTCCATGTCTCGGAACGCGTTTTGACCGGTTTGGCGCGGGCGCTTAGGCTAACGGACGCTGAAAAATCCCAATTGTTCGAACTCGCGCTCGCCCGCCCGCCTGCTCAGCAGATACCTCGGCGTGAGGGTGTTAGTACAACCGTGTCCGACCTATTGGCTCTGGCGTCCGACGTCCCTGCTATCGCCTTCAATCTGCGGTGGGATGTCCTCGCATGGAACGACGCCGCGAGATCCTTCTTCTTCGACTATGAGCGGGTAGAAGGCCTGGAGCGGAACATTCTTTGGTATACCTTCCTGAATCCGGAGCTAAAGTCTCGGTTCGTCGATTGGGCGCAATGCGCGCGGGACGTCGTGGCCAGATTCAGAAGCGATTACATCCACAACGCGGGCGATCCCGCCTTTATGGACTTGGTGGAGGCGCTGGCGCTTCGCAGTCCGGAGTTCGCACAGTGGTGGCGCCTTCACGACGTCCTACCGACATTTCGGGAAAACACTGTGGAGTTCACACATCCCACGACAGGTTCCATTGCCTTACGGGTCGTGAACCTGTCCGTAGCCGGCGAGCCGGGATTGAAGATCAGCCTGTTTCTGCCGGCCGACGATGGCGCATCTGCCGGGCGTCTGTCCCAAATCCTGTCGCCGCCTAAGCGTCGCAGTTCGACGGCTGAGCGCCTTACCGAACGGGCGGTGTCTTAGATCATCATGGCGGTGGTTAGGGGGTGGCGTCCTTCAACAAACCATAAATCAGATCTTCGGGCTTGCGTGCACCCCGTTGCGCGGTTCCAAAAGGGCTGTTGGTCCAATCAGCCGAGTCCGGCATGTGACGGAACCACTCGAAGGCGACGACGCGATGCTGGATACGCCATTCATCGCCTTTCTTGATCATCCGATCGATGTATCGCCCACCGACATATTCATCGAACCAGGTCCCGTCTGCTTTGGGCTTCTTATGATAGGCCGTGAAGTAGGTCTCCACTGACGCTTCGTCGCCCTCCAGGTCGATGATGATCTGCGATAGGGAGTGCATGGTGCGTTCCCAGTGCTTTGTCCGTTGATCGACCCAGGCCCAGAATTCGGAGACCGGGCCATTATAGGCGCCGTGTTCATCAATGGCGTCCGGCCAGAACACGGTTTTCAGCAGCTCGAAATCCCGCCGGTCGATCCCGCGCGAATAGCGGTGAAGGCAGTCACGTATCGCCTCGCGATCCTGAAGCTCCCGAAGTTTTTGGTCCGTCCCGGCTCCCGACATTTTATTATCTCCCCTGATTTTGGACGAAGGCGCTTTATATCTCGCGAAAAACGTGTGGCTGCGGAGCGCCTACCTCAGAGGCTATCCTCAATAAGCGATTGACGCATTAGATACCGTCCGGTAGCATAATAATGCGCTCGGTATCAACGGCTGAAAAGAAGGTGACGCGGTGATCTCTGCCCCG
>CAWUHI010000147.1:0-23705 GCA_963921925.1 Sphagnum tenellum | reverse complement strand
GGTGGCGAGAAAGTCCTGACAGCACCGCTCATGCAGCTCCATGTGGAGAGCCGGGATGACGAAAGGACAGGACACATATTGAGAGCGGGAGCCGCGCGCCACCTCCACTTGGTACCAGCCATGCTCTGCAACCACGCACGAACGCACACACACGCGTACACAGGCGAGCAGTGCGCACAGTGAGAGTCTCTCTTCGCAGGCAACGACGTGCACACGCAGCCGCTCAGCGCGTGAGCAGCGCAGCTATCCGTGTGCCGTTGAGCTGACCGAGTTGGCTGCTGCGGATGGCATCTCTGTGGAATGGTGAGACGCTCAGGTTCAGCATGAGCGTGACGCGACGCTGACGACCCTCGCCCACCTGCACGTCGCCTCAAGTGTCGACTTGGATGTACCTGGCCTGCTCCTTCCTCAGCTCAGGGACAGAGGAGCGATCTGCCGAGTAGTACACATACTGGACTGTCGCCGTAAAGCTCGCCACTGCCACTTCGCCCTCGCTCCGGCCAGCGCGGTACGTGAACGATACTGCAAGAGTGAAGTTGACAGGTTGGGCAGGCTGCACATGCGAGCCGAAGAAGCTCCGATTGACATGCAGCTCCAATGCGTGGTGACGAGGCGTATGCTGACCCATTTCAACATCTGTGCTGTGGGAGGCGTCGAGGAGCGACGTTAGGTCGATCGCGGCAAGCGGAGGCGATGAGGCAGTCCCAGTTGCTGCTTCAGCCGTTGCTGCTGCAGGACTACTCGATGTTAGCATACTGGTACTGCTGCAACAACAGCGGAAAACGAGCTAGCAGTGAGTTAGCAGTGAGGTAAGATCGAGACGAGGAACCACCGGGAGTGGAGCTCGTTGGCGGACAAGCCAGAATGAATTGTCGCGACGAAGTGTAGGGCAGCAGCCTGAGCAGGGCGTCGACGAAGGTGAACGCGTGTGGTGCTAGAGGGGCTCTCTGGATCTGGGTCTGCTTAGCAAGTTAGCTAGCCTAGACCATCCGGATGGTGTTGCCAGCAGCAGGCAGGAGGAGCTCTGACGACTGCGCCGCGGGAAAATGTGGAAACAAACGTCCGGATCCGGACTAGATCTAGGGGCTGTTGTGCAGAGCCGGAGCCCATCTCGGGGTGGGCCAATCTCTGCGCCAGCCTCGGGGAGCTCAAGCTCAGCTCCTGCTGGCTGCTCCAACCATCGTTATCCTCGTGCCGCTGACAGTGATGTCTATCATCAAGTAGTTGATGTCCATCTCGCTGATGCTGTCCTGGCTGACTATCCCTCCATCGTGTGCTGCTCCTCGTCTTGTTCGTCCGCTTCCTCTTCCTCGTGTTCTCCCTCCTCGTCTTCCTCCTGCTCTTCGTCCCTGTTGATCAGCATCGCTGTTGAACACAACCTCATCTTCCCTTCCATTCTACCGAAGAAGGTAGTAGTATAGCATCATCGTTTTGTTCTTCATCCCTCCTCTACCCCGCGATATTTCTCCTGCATCTGTGTCGATGTCCAGCATCTCTGCCCCAATCGTCCGCACTGCGGCGGAGCGGGAGGCTGAACGCGACAAAAATCGGCGCGCTGCAATCCACCAAGACACCCTCGACGCCCTGAAGGACATCCACCTATCTAAGCAGCTCGACAGCTGGACCGACCTCATTCACACATGCGTCACCGCCAAAGACAGCATCCTCACTCTTTCTGATGACGGGCAGCTGGTGTTGACTGCGGAGGGCGCGACCTTCATCGGCCTATCCATGCCGTGCAACACCGCGGAGTCAATCCTCTCGGCCGCGGACAAATTGGCCGAGGCTCACGCCTTCGCGAAAGTGGCAGCAACTGCTGTGAAGTTCATCGTTGCCACCTACATAGCTGCATCCACGCGCAAGCAATGGCTCAATGAGATGCTCAAGCAGGCGTACAACGTCCAACGGATGCTGGTGCTGGCCGCCACTGCCTGGAAAGATCGGCCCGAGATGAAGGCAGCGCTGGAAGAGCTGAATATCTATCTGAACGAGTCATTCAGACGAGACCTCGAGCGCTTCGTGCCCCACTGGACAGTGCTGGACACCTTGTGCGCCATCCAGCGCAAGAAGAAGTTGCTCAAGCACTGCGAGTACTTGGACTCGCTTCTCAGCAGGCATGGCATCAGCACGGCGTTGGTAGGCACTCAACTCACCGTCATAGCAGGCTTCGAGAATGTGGTTGGCCGACTCGACCAGTTGCAGTCGTCGATGAATCATATGGACGCTCACGTGGCGGACTTACGGGGCGCCTTGATCAAACAGCAGGAAACCATCTATACGTTCACTCCGTCGCCGGAAGCCACTGATCACTGCAAGTCAATGATGTTGACCATGCTGGAGGAGGAAGACCCTGACGACCTCATCGAGCTCTTCTGCTTCCTCTATCGTGAGCTGGCCAAGCCGCCTACACCTTTCGACTTCCACGCTGTCAATGGCAAACTGAGAGCCGGCGGTGCGGATAATCACGTCTTGACCAACCTACAGCAAGAGAAACATCAGCAGTTCGTGAAGGCCCTGCTAACCTTCGGCTGCCACATGGAGGACACCTTGAAGGCCATCTCACTGACTCCTGAGGAGCAGATGGGCTTCCGGAAAGATCTTCTACAGACGACTGGCGTTGTCACCGTAGCTGGCCCTGGCCCGAAGGCGCTGGTGGATTTCATCAACGCAGTTACCACCAAGCTCCGCCAGCCTTCTGTGGACAACAAGGCTGTGGTGTTGGAGCTGTTCGTGTTGCTGGTCAACTTCGCACAGACAGTCCAAGCCCAGCTTACTCAGGCTCTCACAGCTTACAAACTCGCCACCTCAGGTCTTACCACCCTAACGGAGGAAGAGCGACAGCAGTTTGACCGCGAACGGAAGGAGGCGGTTGTGCGGCTGGTCAAGGATGTGCAGCAGCTGGGGGGCAAGAAGATGCTGATCGTGCGCTCTAGGTAGCACATGCTGCAGCCACCACTCCAGCTCACAAACGTGTAAACCACGTGTTACGAAGCGTTCCACTTCGGTCGTTGATCTGAGCCGGGCAGAGAGCTGTGTGGGGTGACAGACTCTGTGCACTGGATAGAGCAGAGCAGAGACCCTGGCAAGGCAAGGCCCCGCGCAGCTATCCAGCTAGCAAATGTGAACTACAGGTTCGCGAATGGCAGTAATTCTGTATTCGAATCTCCTCCTCGCTCACCACCTGTTTGCTGTGAGTTTCTGAGAGAGGGCTCATACCTGTCGAGGTTTATGCCGTGATGAGCGACCTCCTCTCTCCTGGCCTCAACTCCTCTTCAGAACTTGTCCTCCCTCTGCTTTCGTAGATACGGCTTACGGGTTGGTGAGAGGAAGTGGTCAGCTGTAGCGTCAGTAGTGGAGAGGCCATCCCCGCTTCTTCGCACAGGGACCACTCGGACGGTGAGCGAAGAGAGCCAGGTGAGGAACTGCGTTTTGTGTACGTTAGTGTTCGCTCTGCTGGATGATTGTCATACACCACACTCCGCCTCTGCCTCAGCGGATTGTTATCGGTGTGCTGCATGTTCAGTGGAGCGCTGCGCTCATGTGTCGTATCGGTTGTGCGCCCAGATGGGAGACAGTGTGGGGGGACTGAGGCTCCAGAACAGAACCGTCCCTGTGGGGGTAGCCAGACCCTCGTCGGCCCACTCGGCCGGCTGGGAGGGCAGCTTAACTACCAGCCCTCGCTGTAGCACGTGGATGTACTGAGTGTAGCCTGCCACTCGACACTGCAGCTGCTCACACAACGCCGTGGCGAAGGCGCGTCCCTCATCCCCTTTCATGGTGTAGCAGGTGCGGAACCAGATCAGCCCGGCTGAGTGAGGCTGGAAGGGGCGCATGGCTGCCCAGCGCTGAAAGAGCGCACAGTCCATCAGCCTTTGTGCATCCAACACATCTCGGCCGAGAAGCACTTGGCCAGGTGCCCCATGTCCCCAGAACTGCAGCTCGCTCAGCTTCAGTTGTTGGGCGGCCAGCGCGCAGAGGCGCTCCAGCGCTTCCTCCCAGCTGCGGACGTACAGGCGGTGAGTGAAGCGGCCAGCCCCGGCGATGACGTGGCCCACTCGCCAGATGAGCCGCAGAGGATCATAGCCGGCCGCGTCCACCAGCAGGACACGAGCACCCCACAACACAGTACTGGTAGCCACAGAGCCAGTCATCGACTCCACTCGGCGACAGGGATGAGCCTGAGGTCGCTCATACAAGGCGCAGACATGTGAGTGGACAGACCACCAACAGAGCAGGGGGGCGGATTTGGGAGGGAGGGGGGGAAGGTCTGTGAACTCGCGCACACCAGCGAAGTTCCCGAGGAGAGAGGAAACAGAAGGAGGAATCACTGGAGCAAGCAAGCTACCGCAAACGACGATGTCAGCCCCAAGTCAATACACGCTGCACCCGTTGGTGACGGCACTGACGCTGAGCATACCAGTACAGGTGGTCAGACTCATCAGAGGTCATCACAAAATGTGATGTCAGGTTGGTGAATTCGGATGGCATCCGCTTTGCCGCGCTGAGAAGAGGTGAGCGACCAAATGTCCAAAACTGGATCTGTACTGGGATGCTCATCACAACTTGGGCTTACACACTGTACAGAGAATCAGAAACTCTCTAGATCTAGCGAACGAAGGGCCGGCCACAAACTCACACAAAGTTTGTAGCCGCCACGCAAACAGAAAACTTCACTGTGCGAAGCGTGAGTATCAATCGATGAGCGAATCGATGAGGGAGGCTGCTAGATTGGCGTGCCCGCCGAAGGCGGGCACGGTGGATTTTTTGTGGATTTTCGGTGCCCGCCGATGGCGGGCACCACCCATAAGCTGAAAAACGATGCGTCTTTTTCAACAACTGAAATGCAGATGTGTGTTACAGATCTCCGCTGTAACCGCGAGACCTGGGTTCGATCCCCGGGTCCGACGAAAAGCGTCGCCTTCCTCCTAGTTCTACCGTACAGGTCACTATGGGACTCTCGCATTAGTGTCTGAGCTGGCCGCGCCTCAACGGGCGCGTGATTCAGTGCCTCCTATGATTAGGAGGAGAAGGGGTGTGCTTAATTGTAATCCTCCGCTCAGATATCCAAGAATGATAAGCCAATGCGAGGTTTAATCCGACCGTCACGATCGTAGGCAAAGCGCCCTAGCACTGTGGCACGGAGGAAGCGAGGGCTAAGAATATCGTAACCACTCTGTCAGTTCTCTTTTTATTTATTTTGGTCCAGGCTGTACTCGAGTGCAGCCTGGAGTCTATTCTTGTGTCGCTGATATTCCGCTTTGTGCCCTCTCCCCTCGGCTCTTCTTCCGCCTATCCTTGTCCTTCGACGTCTGTCCACGACGTCTCTTCGGTACTATTAGCTGTTGAGGCTCGACGGTTGGATGCAGGGCAGTTGGCCCGGCAGGGAGAGTCGGCAGCTCCGCCGTGATGACACTCTCATTCGCCGCCGTCTCACTCTCTGCCCAGTAACTCAGAGACCTCAACTGTTTCACGATCGGATCATAGAGACGCCCGAGCCCAAGGGAGCAGATATTCTGACAGTACCCCATCATTTGTCCGTACCGACCCTGCGCGCTGCGTGGCGGCGCAGCCACAGTGTTGGAGACGAGTGATGACGGTACCGCACTGGTGGAGTCCGGCACCTGGCGGACAGGGACATCCAAGATGTTCGGGTACACTTCCGGTCGAGGCCGATACGAGCGTAGCCAGCGTTGCCCGACTTGACCAGACATGAAGGGCTGGTTGAAGAGGTGGAGGTTGAGGGCGATCACGTGACGGCACGGCAGCAGGTACATCGTCGGCCAGTAGCAGCTGCAGTGCATGAAGTCGTCACGTGCTTCCACCTCGCGCATCTTCTCATCACGGCCAGCAGTCACCTGGCGGCGGTCGGAAACCCACCACACGCTGTCCCTCCCGGCCACCACCTTCTGTTGAAGGACGTAGTTGTGGTGAACCTCGTGCTGCTGCTTAACCTTGGTGGCGGCATGGAACGTCAGGTATGGATGAGTGTCCTGGTCGACGGTGCGTGCGGTCACCCCCCTAGGATGACGGGCCGCATGCATTGCGGCAGTGGCGACGGCCTGGCGGTCGGTCTCGCTGGAAGCCCACTGCAGTGTCTGGAAGAGCGACTGCAAGGACGTTGAGCTGCGTACCTGCAACATGCCCTTGAGCACGCCGTTCAGCCCCTCCACCCGCTGAGTGCTGCGCTGGCCCAGCGTCGTCCAGCGTTTGACGTAGCACAGGGCGAAGAGCTCTTCGTTCTTCCAGTGAGACTCAGTGAGGTACGACTGAGCCTCGGGGCAGCGCGCTGCCAGCCGATCCTTACCCGACTCGAAGTCGTCCACGAACTCCGCATTGACGACTCCCTTCCACTCAGTGATGAAGGTCTCGACGTCGATGATGGGCACGCCCAGGTCCCGGAACTTGTCGCGGAGGTTCATCTCCAGATGGTAGATACACCGGACGTGGTGCACGTGGGGCCACACGGAGCTGATGGCGGCGGACATGGCCTGGTCGCCATCAGTCAGGACGGTATTAATAGCCGCCCAGTCGTCGGCAGCCACGGCTTCCCGCATGGACTCCAGCACCCACGTGAACGCCTCAGTCGTCTGATGGTGCAGGACCGCGACGGCAAAGACGACGGTCTGCCCGTGCTCGTTCACACCACAGACGATGAGAAGAGGCCAGCCAAAGCGGTTGGTCTTGAACGTCGTGTCCATCACGACGGCGACGCTGTTCCTGCCGAAATTGTAGACCATATCAGCCGACATGTAGAAGACACCGTCCAGCACGTGACCCAGCTCCACGTGGTATCGGGCGACAGCGGCGCTGTTGCGCATCTCCTCCTGCAGCCACTGCAGGAGCCGTGCGAAGTCCGAGGCGCTGTCGTACATGCCGAGGTCCGCCTTCACTCGATGGACTAAGTTGCGGAAGACGTCCTTGTCGATGGAGACCTTCTGGGTGTCCATGAGGAACCGGCGCTCCGCCTCGGAGACAGCTATACCACTCTTGACCATCGCCTTTACCGCCTCACACAGGCGGGGCTGGACATGACGGAGAGAAGCGATGGTGGTCGCCAGTCGGAAGGGGTCGGCAACCTCGTGCCCACTGTGCACGAGGGTACGCTTGCGAGGGGTAATGACATACTCTCCACCTTCGCGCCGGTAAAATGACACGCGCCAGCAACAGCCGCACTTGACTCGAACGGTCAACTTCCCACCAAGGACGGCCCGTCGATTGGGCACCGAGGGAACGCTGGGCTCGGACGGCTGCGAAGGCTGTGTCGGGTAGCACCAGCATCGGAGGGTGCCGGAGTGGCTGGCGGAGCCGACACCTCCACTGACCTTCGGCCGAACTTCGAAGCCGCTTGTGGCGGCATACTGCTTCACGAAGTTCAGCAGCAAGTCATAGCTGTCGAACAGATGAACGCTGTCGTCGGTTATGTTGGCTGCATCAGCGGGGAAGAGGTCGGGCTCGGGCACGGCTGCGCCGAACTCGGACTCGGAGGGAAGGGGGGCGTCGGATGGTAGGGGCGCGGGTAGGGGGGCGTCTGAGGGAAGGGGCGCCTGGTCGAGTGGGAGGGCAGGTGGGTTGACAGGGGATGATGAGGAAGACATGGTGTTGGAGTCAGTGGGTGGAGTCTGAGAGAGTGCGGCACTGGCAGTGCTGAGCAGCAGTACCGTACTGTAACTGTTACTGAGACAGTGACTCTGCAGTCTGCGACAGTGCTGACCACGCAGTGGTGTGCTCCGCACTGCGTCGCTGTCTAAGTGCAGCCGTCACAGTGGATTTGTCAAAAATCCACAGTGCCCGCCTTCGGCGGGCACGCCAATCTAGCAGCCTCCGGCAGTTCGGTGGCACCTCTGTTCTTTTTCATCATACACTATGAACTTCTCACCAGGGGCTTCTATTAGGCAGGCCACGGGTGCATCCAAGAGTGAAATGACTGTGAGGCTCTTCCGCAGAAAGTGCTCCACGGCCAATCACAGTGACTCTGACACACACACACACCGAGGTCCAACTGACCGGTTACTGGTCTCACTGACCGGTCACTGGGCCATTAAGATTACTCATTGTCGTGTCTCCGGGTGGCCATGACATCTATCCACACAGCTCGTGCCCCAGATCAATGCACCGACTACGCCCTCACCTGTTCCATCAGCATCCCCTGCATCCGCTCTTGTGCCTCAAGCCTCTGCTGATGCACGTAAAACTGCACCTGCGTCTCCCGGTCGTGGTTCATCGTCTCCGCCAGCTGCCGCATCATCAGGTCGCTCGTGTCCTTCCGGCCGTGAAACAGCGTGGTGATGCAGTGCCGGAACTGATGCGCGTTGACCGCTCGTCCAATGAGCTGCTTCGTCACCGCTCGGGTGGCGGATGAGAAGTCCTGCCGAGGCTCCCCACTGCGCTGCAGGAAGACATGACCGCCGTGGCCGGGCGGAAGGATGTGGTTGAGGTAGAAGTCGAACTTGGCCGTCAGCACATCCGGGACGCGCAGCAGCACTGGATGGCCCACCTTCGTCCGCTCGGCACTCAGACGGATGATGTAAGTGCTCGTCGCCCCGTCCTGCGGCCTCTCCAGCGACTCCATCATCATCGCCCGAAACACCTGCTGCCGCGGCGCCAACAGCAGAGCGAAGCATACCGTGATGAAGTACTCCGTGAAGCGCTTCGCATCTGATTTGAGCAAACCGAGCGCATCACTGTCCTCGTTTACAACGTTCTTCCGCATCACGGAATCCAGCACTGACAGGCAGCCGCGGACCACCGTCGTCAGCTGCTCGGCGGTCATCGTCGTCTGACTCGTGTGCAGCACCAGGCGATCGCGCTGCCGCAACTTGCGCTTCCTCGAGGACTGATTGCAGTAGCTGTCGATCAGCTGCCAGCTGGGTAGCGTCTGCGGCGAGATGTACAGCATCGAGGCGCTCGACTGCCGCGAGCAGAGGTAGACGCAGACCTTCTTCAACAGCAACGACAGAGCGTAGATGCGCGCCGGGCCGACGCGGCGCTGCTCCAACTGCGCCATGATGGCTTTGATGCTGTCAACCTCGACGAGGGTGCTGAGTGAGACGCGGTCGGTTTCCGACTGCACGATGGAGCCGGCCGCATTGAGCAGAAAGCGTAGGTTCAGCCGTATGGGCCCCAGCTGCTTCTCGGTCGTCATGCGCCTGCCCTTGACCGTCTGCTCGATGACGGTCTCCGGTCCATGACCCAACCACTGCAGGAAGCCGTTGCTGAGGCCGTCCGCCACGGCATCCGTGATGAAGAGCGGTGGCGATCGACCCGAGCTGCTGGTGGATGTGGAATCGGACTCAGACGAATCAGACTCAGAGCCGGAGTTGAAGTCCGAGTCGGACTGCTCTACAGGATCCTCGGCATGTGAGATAGACGAGAGCTGCCGGTGCTGTGGCACGTCCGCACTGGTCGGGACGACACCCATGTGCAGGTCTGCAGTTGGAGTGGTCGACTCGCCGAGCGCTGCAGCTCGAGCCACGCCTCGGCAGCCCTGAGCGTGTAGCTGTAGTGCTCGTTGACCGAAGCAGACCTTGTCGCAGAAGAGGCAGTTCATCTTTGCTGCCGCATTCGCCACGGCATGGATCTGGCGCTCGTGGCGAATCCGGTTGGAGCTCGAAGAGAATGGCTTTTGGCAGGTGCGGCAAGGGTACTGTCGGGCCGGTGCGGCTGAGGCGGTCGACGACGCGTTGATCGCTTCCAAGATGACGGGCTGGGCAGAGTTCATGGCGGCTGGAAAGGGCAGATTGATCGAGGAGAGCGAAGCAGAGGGCACAGACTGTGGGATGAGTCGTTTGAGGAATGAGCCTTGGGCATGATGGGCGAGCGTCTGAGAAACCCAAGGCATTCGAAGAAGCAGAGAGCCGGGCACTCGGAGTCAGCAGGGGCTGTTGTGGAAGGCGAATCCAGCTGCGGGGTTGGTTGTCTCGTAGGTGTCCCTGCATTCGGAGTCAGCAAGGAAGCTGTGGACGGCGGCGGAGCTGCGGGGTTGTGAGCCGGGCATTAGGAGTCTGGAAGGGCAGCTGTGTACGGCGGAGCTGCGGGGTGGTCCCGGAGTGGCAGGTCCCTTCGATCCTGAGAAGGGACGGGCCTCTACACAGCGTCGTTGATGCCGGAGAGTCACTTTCTGAGTCAGCTGAGGATGGAAAGAGCCGCGGGGTCCTCCATCGGGAGAGCTCATCCTCAACTGGATAAGGAGCGAAGCTGAGTTGGGATCTTGAGCAGTGGACGGTCAAAGTTAGGCAGATGTTTGAGATCAGTGCGTCCATTCACCTGGTCCGGCAGATCGCCACATACAAAACTCACGCCAGGTGTGAAAAACGCAAACGGTTGTCTTCTTGGCGCGAATCAGCACGCCACAGGTATGGCGGAGAGTCGGAACGGCCATATGGCAGCGGCTCCCATTGAGGTGCTGATCGAGTGTACAGCGATCACGGGCCAAGGCACAGAATGTGCGCGACTTAGCAACAAGGGCCACCCCTGCGCTCAACACGCTCAATTACTGCTTGGTGTGCGGGTGAAACCCAGCCTCATTGGCGCAGGCGAGGGATTGTTTGCCGCAGGGTGGAACTTTGACAAAGGCGACGTCATCTGCGAATACCTGGGCATCCAGATGACCACGGCGGCCTTCAGAGCCAACCCGTCAGCATACGCTGTACAGCTGTACAGGGGCGTGTTGGACGCGCGTCGGACCTGCGATGGATTCCCCAGGTACGTGAACGCGGCCAATACAGCGCGGCAGGCTAATGCACAACTCATCTCTGAGCGCAAACTCATTGGACGTCGCGGATCGGGCAGCCGCATCTTTCTGCAGGCCACAAAGACCATCCACGACGGTGAAGAGATTTTGATGAAGTATGGGTCCGGATACTGGCGGGCGATCGGGTCGGCTGATTCTGCACATCCATTGTGATGTCGAGCGGCCAATCCCTTGCAGCTCTCGCCGCCAGAGATCGCACGGGGTCAACGCGAGTTGAAGGGGCTGCTCGCTCGGAGTGAGGAGTCCCCCGCAGGAGTCGGTGAGTCCATTCGAGAGCCAGCCGATGAGCCATGGACTCAGCAACCGCGGCGTGAGTCGCACGGGAACTGCTCGCTAGGAGTGGCAAGAGTCCCGCGGAGTCTGCACAGAGGAGTCCATTCGAGAGCCAACCGATGAGCTGCGAACTCAGCGACCGCGGTGGGAGAGCCCGACTCTGGAGTCGACCACTGGATGAGAATGGGTTGGTAGGGATGCAGAGTGCTTGCGGGAGATGCGTCGAGAGTCGCTCTTGGGCAGCGGGTGACGATGTCGGTGGTGCGAGGCGTGGGGACTGACCAGAAATGCAGGATTTCTGTTCTCTGATAACCCAACTGGTCGCGCTCAGTACGGCCTACTGCAAAGACCTTCACCCTACTCCCATCGCGTCCAGCGTTGTGAGCAGCGGAGGCGTGGCCATCCTTGATGAGGCTGAGCGCATATGCAAGACACAGGAGGACGTGGAAACCTGTCCGGGTCATAGCTGGCTCCATCGCTCGTATCACATACAAGTGAAGCAGTGGGTGGAACAGACGGTGGAGAGCGAGCGCGCCTGGCAACAGCAGAGCGGTGAACAAAAGCCACGGCGCGGAGAACCTGTGGAGGAGAGCTCGACGTTGGAGCACGAAGACTTAGAACTGAACATCGACGATCATCAGCTGCGATTCGAGCTTTGCTCGACGACCGAGGACGAAGCCAACGTGGAGCTGGAGTGGGACGCAGTGAGTGATGAATGAGGTGGAGAGAGCGCACTAGAAGACTGTGTCCAGTAATCGACTGCAATACCCACTGCAACACAGGAAATCATGTAAACTAGACGTAGATCTACCACCAACAAAACGTGGCATACTGACCAGCGCGGGTATGTCGGGGACAGAAGGGAAGAATGAAGTGTATTGGCAGCGAGCTGCACAGCAATCACACAACCAACAATCCACGGCGCACAACCAGAGCGTGTGCCGCGCAAGCCACTGCAGTCAGCCACCGAGGCAGCACAGGTTAGGAGGAGTGAGGATGATGTGCAGGAGAGGTGGCAAACGGGGTTCCTGGGTCCTGATTGTCCCACATCGGTTTTTGGGGCCTCGTGCTCGTCTCAACCTTTGTACCCAATCGTTCACCATAGAACACATTCCCTACTCATTGAGAGAGCGACTGTATATGCTGCACCTGAACCCTCAGCTCACGAGACACCCAGTCGTTGAAGTCCCTCTTCCATGCCCTTAACTCCACCACCTCCACGTGAAGTGGCGCAACCCCGCGTTTCTTCCAGCTCCTTGATGCGCTGCTCATCTTTTGCATGGGCCTCACTGAGCCTCTGCATCAACACTAACTGCGCATCAGCACACCCCCGCATCTCCGAGAATGAACGGGCCTGCTGCTCGAGGAGCTCACTCTGATGACGAATGAGTACAGCCTGTTGCTCAATGAACTGCTCAAGTTCTTCGACAGGGCTGGGTGGGGGAGAGACGAAGGTGGGGATGTCGAGAGACACCTCGGGATGGGACCTCATCACGCGTGCGGCGTGATCGATGGTGTTGAGGTGGCAGAGCATGCCATTGCCAGTGTTCAGTGAATGAAGACGATGAAAACATCTTCACGTTGACGGTCGTCGGAGGCGCTGAGTCGCTGAGTCGCTGAGTGGCAGCAAACGACGACGACGACGTGTATCGAACACGCATAGAACAACACGGCACACCAAGCCGCGCACGACGGCTAACAAACTTCACACGGCCACTTCACTCACAGCGCATCAACACCTCCGGCGTGAGCACATATCGGCGGCGGTCACCAGACTCGAAGCGCTGGCCGCGGACGCGCCGAGGGTGCGCGTCGCACACGACCTTCAGCGCCGCGTCCTGCAGCCCGGGCAGCTGTCGCAGGACGACGTTGAGCTTGGGCAGCTGCGCACAGAGGTCGTCGCGGATGAACAGACTGACGAGGGTGCCCCCGACATGGTCGCGCAGGTGCCAGCGAACCGCGGCAGCATCCTGCAGCTCGGGCACCCCAGTGACCACGCGCTGAAACGCCGGATCGCGCTCATCAAACTGGTCGCGGCAGCCGACGGACTGCCAGTTAGAGACGAAGCACTCGACGAAGTGATGCTGCCAGCTGCGCATAGTGACGCGGCTCGCGAGCTGGAGCAGGGGAAGCGCACTGTCACCCCTGCTGCGCACTGCGTTGAGCTCCGTGGCAGTGAAGGCAGCGAGCTGCTTGGCACGGGAGGCAGCGTGTCGTCGCTGCTGAGCAACCGTGCGTCGAGAGGAGTGGTAAGTTTGCCACTCGCCTTCTCCGTCGGAGGAGTCCGCCTCAGACGCACTGGTCTCAGCGCTCACTGAGGGCTGCGGCGAGCCAGAGCTGCCGCCAGCCAGGATGGCGCGAAGGCGCTTCGCAGTGTCCGGCGCCTCGCGAGGCAGCAGGGCGTAGTTGGCGATGCAGCCCGCCACAGCGTACGTCGCCTCCGCAGTCGGACAGCAGAGCCGCACGCGGTAGCTGTGCTCCGCCACCGCCACCTTGGTTCTGTTAGCGCCGCTCGTCTGCTGCACCTCGTGGACGCGGTCCTGCAGGATCGCGCTCGGAAGGCAGAGCAGATCAGCCCAGCCTGCCGTCAGCTCCTGCTGCGGCCACAGCTGTCTGAGGCGGTCGCTAGCGATGAGAGCGAACAGCGCGGTGAGCGCGATGCTGCGCTGCTCAGCGGCAGCGCCAGGCTCGCGGACCAGCTCCCCGCTCTCACGCGCCTGTGACACGAGCTCCTGATACCAGGCCCGCTGGGCTTCTGACCAGCCGGCGCGTGCTGCGACATCAGCGCTCAGCAGCGCACGAGGTAGGACGGGCGGCATGATGGCAAAGCCGGCCTTGGCATCTCCCAGCAGCGCCACAACAGCAGCCAGCTTTGCTGTGGGCTCGCTGGAATACACGCGCCTGAGCACCAGCGGCGCCGGACACGCGCGAGTGTCCACGTCCAGGTCAACGACGAGGCTGGTCTGCACTCGCGGGTCAAGGCCAGCAGCGCGCAGCCTGTGGAGCGGCGCCCACACAGGAACGGTGGTGCTCATCTGCGGCCCGGGCAGCGAGGACGAGGACGAGTTCGACGAGGATGACGACAGCGCCGATGACGACATCACCGCAGCTGCCGCGGTGGCGGGGACATGCGCAGCAGGTGCAGGAGAAGGGCAGGCGGCATCGACTTCTGCCTTGCACTCGTCGGCCGAGCGCATGTCCACGTCGCTATCGGCCGCCAGCGCGACGCCTTGACGAGCCAGGTCAGGTCCGTGAAGTCGAGCCTTCTTCCCCTGGCCAAAAGAAGAAGAAGAGGACTTGTTGGGAGGAACATCCGGAGCCGGCCGGCGCACCTGCGACGCCACGCTGCAATCCATTGCAGAGGCTGACGAAGGAGTGACCGGGGGCGTCGCGGATGACAGGGATGGCTCAGGCTGACGGCTGGGGCTTTTCAGGCTGAGGCTGAGCTGGGCTGGAAAAAGCCAGGCTGACCTTGTACTGACATAGAACTGCAAGCCAGTGACAAACTGCAATGTGAATGCGGGAAACTCCACTCCCAATTTCCAACAACCAGCCTAGGCTGGCTGTGTATTGGAGGCTAAGGCTGCAGAGTGCACTGCACACTCTGCCGTTCACTCAGACGCCGTTTGAGCAGACCTTCCACCACGGCGATGGTGATCGATGTGATTCTCCGATGGGAACGCGATCGGTGTGTGTTAGCTGTAGCAACTACCGCAGCAGCGTGGATGGCGCCACCCTAGGCAGGTTGAACTGTGTTAGTGGATAAATGTATCCCTATGAGATATATGTCCACGGCTGAGGCTGGGCTGAGACGGCCTCCTCAGCCGGCTGCGGCTGGAGGCCTCCAGCCGCTGCAGCCCAGCCCAGCCTCAGCCTGAATCCATCCCTGCGGATGACGAGGGGTTGGAGGGGGAAGCCGACGCAGGGGCCGTCGGATCTCCAGGAGGAGAAACTCGCGAGGGCATGTTGCACCTCTACGAGTAGCGCTGCTCAAGGAGAAGACGATGAGAGGGACGAGAGAGCGTGAAAGTGTGAGAGAAACGAGAAAGAGAGTAAGGCGCCAGAGGACACAGGAGATCAGCAGACGAAGTACGCCGATGTGTCTTTGTTGTCGGGTGTGGTGGGCTGCGGATAGCGGCGAGTTTCGTGGACTGTGTCTGGTGTACACTGTGTAGGGCTGTTCGAGCGCGCTGCTGTTTCTTGGGTCTGTCGATAGATCCTTCTCTCTCATCAACACATCCACCTGGACCACCATCACTTCCACCAGCCCCACAGTCCACCAACTCTCCCGCTCCACTCTCCACGTCCTCCACCTCCACCTCCATTCCTCTCACGCTGTCGGGCACCACCTCGCTGTCACCAGCAACCTCGACAAGCAGACGGCACTCGTGCTGCGGTGGGGCACTCACAGGCGCTCCGCTCTGCTGCAACGCCGGGCCCTGCCCACCACAGCCACCGGCGCACACGTCCTGCATGTCATCCGCCTGTGCACCTGCAGCCGGCGGCGCATCACCTGCTATCGCAGCGGCCGACGGTAAGGCGGCCCCGAGTGCGGCCTGCGTTTCCTCTGCATTGTCAGCCTCGTCGAATGAGAGGCCAATCAGGCGGGCAGCCCAAGCATGGGCGAGACTGCCCTGCCTCAGCTGACGCTCTTCGCCCTGCCTCGCGACTACTCCTTGTCCAGCGCGCTGGGGCGAGCTGGCCGTGCGGCGGGCGGGAGTACATCGCCTCCGCCGTCGCCAGCGCCCTCCGCGGTCGCGCTGCGCGGCCTGAATCATGATGTCCGCGTTCCCCCTCTGGACAGCGATGGCGATCTGCTCCATGAGCTCCTGCCTCCATTGGGTAGGCGACGTAAGGCAGGTGGCCGGGTCCACGGCTTTGGCCATTCGGCGGATGAACGACAGCGCGCTCTGGTGGAAGCCGCCGTACGTGTACAGCACGAAGGCGCAGAACTCCATGCCGCAGTCCTCAGCCATTGCCGCGTACGAGGCATCCTTTTCGGCCTCGCGCGCTGCGCCGACGACCTCGACACCGCGGTCCTGTGCGACCTTGTGCCGCCAGCAAGCAGCCAGCGGGTGAGAAATGGTAACGTCGCCCAGCAGGGTGACGTCGGGCAGGTCGAGCTGGATGTCGGGCCTGGAGTCGTCGTGGGAGTGGAGCTGCGCGGGCTCGATGCGTGGATGCACGTTCACCATGCGGGCGAAGTGCGCGAGGCGGTGCAGGACAGTGTTATGACGTCGAGTGATGGGCTCGGAGGAGCCCGAGAGACACACCAGCGGGTGCCAGCCATCGGTGGCCGCTGCCGCTGTGTGTTTGCAGACGCGTGCAGTGGCTGCGCTGGGCTCATACACGGGCACTGGCATGCCCAGACGAAGCTGCGCGGCCCACTGCCATTTGTCGTCGTTGAGCTGCAGATACGGGCTAGTGGGCAGCACGCGCAGCCACAGTGACGATTCCTTCGAGAACTCGGAGCTGAGCGAGTTCAGCCTCGCCAGCTCGGCCACCCCGGCCGCCCCGCGACGTCGAGCCTGAGTCACTCTCGCAATGTGGGATAGGGTGGTGATGCGATGAGAGACTGCAGACTGGATGAGGCAGGAGGCGGAAGTGGCTCGAAGGTGCTGGACGAACATGTCCGCATTTGCAGGCAGCACGGACTTGCTCACCTTTTCGAGCAAGTCTGCTGGGCATTGTGCAATGAGAGGAGCCTCCATTTGTGCAACCCTCTCGATGCTGTCCGCCACTGCACGGTGCAGCGGCCAGTTGGGATCCAGCTCTCCGTGGCCATCGCCGCGCCACACTGCCGCAAATGCAGGCGACGACGGCAATGTGCAAGCGAGACCTGCAATGAAAGCTGCAGGCGCGATTTCCACCGCCGATGTTAACCCAAATCCGCCTAAGCGGAGCGGCCAGCGCAGCTGCACATCGTATGTGTCGCCGTGTGTGGCGGTGATGCCCACTAGCCGGTGAGCGGCGCGGAGCACGCATGCGTCGTACTCTGCATGAGAGAGAGTAGGTCTATGTCAGACCGAGGTGCTGAGAGGAGGTCGGTTGAAAGGGCGCCTGACAGGACCACCACACTGGGGCACACCAACACGAAACTAACCGGGGTCTCCACGACACGGCGGTAGTTTGTCATGCACCCGACGCATCATCACAATTTGGGATGTCAACTTGGCGAGTGTTTAAGTGATGTGAACCAGTACCTAGATCTAGTTTGGTAAAACGGTCTCATGTAGCAGGGTGGTCTTCGAGCGAAAATTGGACCCCCCTTGTGTGGTCGTGGTTAGATTGACGACCCCGGCAACGCCGGGGTCGTTTCACATTGGTGTTTTCGACTCTGTTTTCGACTCGAATTCGACAAGGCCAAGGGTGCTCCCCGGACACATAGAGACTCGTCAGTTTGTCGTGAATAGGTGGCGGTGACGCCAGAGAGGAGGTGGATATGTATGATGAGAAGTGAGGTGTGCTGCATACACACAAGCATCAGCGAGAGTTGACATGATGGCAGAGTTGTCCCTCAATGTTCCAGTCCTGTTCTGCCTCAACTCTCCTTTTGTCGCACCCCCTCTGCATCCACTCAGCGACGTTATCTACGTCGCATCCTGAGTGGTGGTGCAATCAGGTGCTGACGAACGGGACAACAGGTTCAACTGTTCAGATCGCCAGACTGCTCGCGCCACTCTTCGTCCCTACAGTACAGAGACTGGATCTCGCACCTAGCAGCGTCGGCTCTGTCATTTCACAACACAGTTGTCATGTAGTGTTCTTGTTAGTTGTATGGGGATGAAGAGTGAGAACGGGCATGGCTAGGTAGGATGCAAGGAGATGTGATGGAGTGAGTGCAGTGCATATGCAAGGTATCGTGATCGCGATGCTCCTCCAGTGTCGCATCATACTGTCTCAGAGGTAGCAGAACACTCTCGACCTCGGAGCTGAGGATGCGACCTTTGCCCCACTTCGCGCCCCGCTCATTTGTCCTCTCACTGAGCGGTCGCAGCTCGTTTACCAACAGTTGTCATGGCTTACCTCAGGCTCAGTTCATAGCGAATAAGAGACACACTGACACAGAGACCCCATCTCCCACCTCACCGCTGCTCAGTGCTCACCCCACCTCACTCTTCATCATGAGACGCGCAGCCAACGTAATCCGTGGAGCGAAGAAGAGGGACAGGTCGACGGGGGCGAATCAAAGGAATTACTCAAAGGAATTACTCACGATCAGCGTTCACGGCAATTCACTGCTGGGTCAGTGACAATGTTGCTCCCTCCGCTCTCCTCTTCCTCCCTCTGCCAGGGATCCTCTCTCCCTGCGACGGGTGCCGCACCTGCTGCTCCTTGCCTCGTTTCTTTCGTGGGTTAGGGGGAGCCCTCACCTCCTCGATGGTTACTGTGGGATGCATGGAGGTGAGCGACCGAGATAGTGGGACGCTATCCTCCTGCGCTGCTGGTCTAAGATTTGGCTCGGAGCCTGCAGCCCCTGCACTCTCACTCGACAGCTGCACTATCTGTGACGAGCACTCCCGCGCTATCGCAAGCGCACGATCGTAGGCGGCGCCGACGAGGCCCGCCCCACGGTCAGAGGCTGTGCGAAAGAGTCCCATCAGCTCCCCATAGCGCTGGCCACGGGTCTGTCCTATGCCTATCCGCGTTGTGGTCGTGAGAAATGAGGGAAGCGACGTTGAACTGACAGAAGGCTGGCCCTGAAGATCAGGCTGTGCAGCTGGGAAGGTGGGGGCATAGTCTCGGGGCGGCTTGAAGCAACGCAACCAGCGCTGTCCCACCTGCGTGTGCACAAAGGGCTTCAGCATCACGTGCTGATTAAGGCACAGCACATGGCGGCAGGGGAGGAGGAAGGTCATCGGAAGACCGCAGGTGCAGCTCATGGAATCGGGGGTGGCGGTCACCGTACGCCTCATATCGGTGCGACTCGGCCGCTGAACGGTGAACACGATGCTCCCGTCCACGACGGTCTCGGTCACACGATAGTTGTGGGACAGGTCGAACTGCTCCTGCATCTTACGCTGAGCAAAGCCGCTGATGAAGGGGTGCATCTGAGCTCTGAAGGTGTCCCGGTAGGCCTCCTTCTCATAGACAGCATCCAGCTCCCTCATGGTCGCCACCGCCCTGCGGTCGATGTCACTGGCAGCGAACTCTAATGTGCCGAACAGAAGAGGCAGAGCAGTCTTGCTGTTCACCTGCAACGCTCCCTTGAGCTTCGAGTTCATACCCTCCACTCGCTGGGTGCTGAGGATACCCAACGTGCACCACTGCTTAGTGTAGCAGATGGCGAAACGCTCCGCGTTTGGCCACGTGTTCTTCTCCAGGTACGGAACAGCCGCCGGATACTCGCGATGCAGCGCCGACCGAGCGGCCATGTGCTCCTCCTCTGTCTCCCAAACACAAGACGCTTTCCACGCAGCGAGGAAGGCGTCGAACCGCACGGTTAGGTCGGTGTACAGGTTGTGTCGCAGGTTCTGCTCGATGTGATACCAACAGCGGCTGCGGTGTGCATCGGGCAAGAGGGCCTCGATAGCCGCATCCATCGCCTGATCTCCGTCCGTGGCGACGCAGGCAATGTTGGCCCATGCCTCCGCCGTGAGCACATTGCGCATCTGCTCCAACACCCAGACGAAGGCGCTTGTGGTCTGGTGAGCGACCAGCGCCACCGTCAACAGCACGGTCTGCCCATGCTCGTTGATACCGCATACCAGCAGCAGCGGCCAGTTGAAGCGGTTAGTCTTATGGGTAGCGTCCATAATGAGCACACAGCCATTGCGGTCCAAGTTGTACACCATGTCCTGTGACGCATAGAAGACGGCGTCCAGCTGCCGCTCGGATGTTGTGCTGAAACGCGCGACAGCTTTCTGCTGTTCCACCTGCTCCGCGAGCCACAGCAGCAGCTGCTTGAATTCCCCCTCTCCACCCAGCGAGACGCCGTTGGCGAGTCGGACGCTGTTGACGGCATTGTGGAAGACGGTCGGCTGATACTCCGTGCCCAGCTGGTGCTCGACGAAGCGGCGCAAGACGGACTCCCCTTGCACTCCACAGCTGATAAGGCCACTCAGCAGGTCCTTCGCCTCTTGGCTCACGTTGCGGCAGGAAGAGATGGGCAGAGGGTCTCCTCCCACGGGCAGGAGGGCGTGGTTGTGTTGAACGTGGCGTTTCTTAGTCACGTGGTATAGGTACCCCCCCGCCTCCCCTGTCCTGTTCCAGCACACCCGCCACAAACAGCCGCACTTTAGCCGTCCGCTGGCTGCTGCGACTTTCGGCCTGACCACGCGTCGCTCCGCGATGTTGATGGAGTTGAGTGCGTTGGTTGCTGGCGGCTTCCCTCTGCACCAGCACTCCGCTGAGCCGCTGTGGTTGCCGGCGCTCGACACGCCGCTCTTCCCTTCCCATCTGATCTCGAATCCCCGCTGTTGACCGTACGCATCGAAGAAAGAGCGGAGATCGGCGTATGACAGGAACTCGTGCACGCTGTCCATCGTGATATCCGTGTCTGTGACGGATGCGCGAGGTGCCTCGGCCTTCACGTGCACAACAGCGGTGGGCGCAGATGCTAGAAGGGACGAAGACGAGGAAGGGAACGAGGAGGAAGACGCTGCCATGACGCCCAGCACGGTGTCGTCGAGCTCCACCTCGTCGTCCACCAGATCAATACAGTCACGCCAGCTTAACCCCAGCGGCGGCAACGGTGATGGGGGGAGCATCTGGTGAGACGGGGCCGGAACATGGGACATGGAAGACATGCGACGATGCGGTGACCCGGGTGAGCGAGAGAGTAGCCGCAGTTGGAGAGAGGAGGTTGGACTGTTGGACTCGGAGGCCGGAGCGGGTGCGGCGTGCGCTGCTGCGCAGGAAGGCCCGAAGGGGGCAGACTGATAGACGGCACGGACCCAAGGGCCAAGGCCCAAGGCCGAAGGCGCGGTCACCGCTGAGAGAGGGAGAGAGGGAGAGAGCTGTGACGTTGTCACAGTCACAGCAAGCCGCCACGCCGCTACCGCAGCAGACTCGCAGAGCCGACTGTGTTACTGTCACTGTGTCAGACAGTCAGTGTGTGACTTCTATTGTGCCGGGGGTAGCCGTGAGAATCACTGCATGGAAAAGCCACAACTGACGAGGAAACAAGGGCAAAACCTCTCAGTCAAGGGAAAACCCGAACTCCTATCCTCCACTCGATGTCCTTCCACCTACTGCGCGACTCAGCTCGCGCTCTCTTTCTTACTTCGGAGCTGTTGTCGCCAGCCCCTTCTCCTGCTTCCCCTTCTTCGTCCTCCTCTTCCCTACGACTAGTCGAGCAGCGCTCGGCTTGGTCTCCTCATCTCCAGCAGGCCTCATGTCCACCTCAGGTTCTGCGACAATTGCCTCATGCTGCTGCATCGATGGCAGTGCCTTGGTGCCGCGGCAGCAGTTGAGATCGCGACATTTGCCAGCAGCGTGTGGACATGTGCGTTGCACCCCTCTCTTGAACAGCCACGGCACGATGCGCTGCATGTTCTGGTGCAGGCGTCGGGATCGCTCGTCCTCAGTTTCCCACAGACTCAACTCGGCTTGTTCATCCTGGCTGTAGAAGTTGCAATAGAAGCGGTGCCATATGTACCTCAACTGGTCGGTGAAGAACACATCCCCAATCTCTGGCACAGTGCCATAGCGAGTGTCAAGGATGGGTGCGACGCAGTCCAGGCAAAGGCCGTCCAGGGCTGCCATGTCGAACAGGGTGCTAAACTTCGATGACGAGTACACCGGGAATCGCTTGCACCCACAGAGGGGAGCTGACGGGGAGAAGCGACGGCTAAAGTGGGACACGTGAGAAGGGCGGTGAGAGCTCAGGCGAGAGTTGAAGTCCAGCGGGATGGGGGCAGTAGCGATGGTGGCGGGCGTCGAGTTGATGGTGGGCTTGATGGGGCAGGTGACAGTAGAGGCGACAGATGCTGAAGTTTCCTCAATCTGCGTGCGGATGACAGCGAAAGGAGTGGCAGATGGAGTCGAGAATGCAGAGGCCTCGAATAAGGGTGTAGTGGCCTGCAGGGCATCCACGCTCCTCTCACAGTCCGTAAGCGTCAGCGAAAGCAGAGGAAAGGATGTATGTGTGGCGGGGGTGGTGGCGGAGGCGGTGGCGGATGCGGTGGCTGAGGCGGTGGCAGAGGTGAAGGCAGATGCGTCGGTAGAAGAGGTTGTGTGGGATAGGGCAATAATCTCACTCGGCGTAGCGTTGACAGTAGCAGAGTGGGCAGTAGGAGGCGAAGATGCAGAGGCCTTGAATAAGGGTTTAGTGGCCTGCAGGGCATCGTCGCTCCTTTCACAGTCCGCATGTGTCAGCGAAAGCAGAGGAGATGACGTGGGAGGGACGGGGGTGGTGGCAGGGGCGGTGACTGAGGCGGTGGCGGATGCGGTGGCGGAGGTGACGGCGGAGGCGTCGGTAGAAGAGATTGTGTGGGATAGGGCAATGGTCTCATTCCGGGTGGCGTTGACAGTAGCAGAGTGGGCGGGAGAAGGCAGAGATGCAGAGGCCTTGAATAAGGGATTAATGGCCTGCAGGGCATCGTCGCTCCTTGCACACACCGCATGTGTCAGCGAAAGCAGAGGAGAGGATGTGGATGTGGCGGGGGTGGTGAAAGCCGTAGAATCGGGTTGAGTGGCCAGTAGACAGGGCTCGGACGCGAGTGACGCAGCTTGAGGTGGAGAGCAGTTGGTTGGGAGGGAGTGGCGACGAGGGCGAGGAGTTGCGGCGGGTTTGAAAGTAGGCTTGTGGGAGAGGACAGAGAGAGGATCGAAGGGGTTGGCGGTGAGGGGGAATGGACTTGATGAAGAGGGCACTGTGGGGAGATGTTGTCGCAATGATGTGGGCAGCGACTGAGAGCAGAATTTGAAGCCACGTGCACGGCCGACTGTGCGCTTTGTGTTGGTAGATTGGGAAAGTGACGGGTGGACAGGCTGAGTTTGAATCTCTGTCAGCACTCGGATGGAGTGGCGCGAGACATGAGGAGAGATGACGTGGGTGGAAGAGGGGAAGGAGATGGAGGGCGATGACGCGGATGCGAGAGGGAGGGAGGGAGTGAGAAGGTCAGCATCAGCTGCAGGAGAGGGGGACGAATGCAATGAGGTGACATGAGTGAGGGGAGATGGAGAGGAGATGGAGGGAGGATCAGCGGGGAGTGAGTGGAGGGTGGTGAGGGGAGCAGGAGGGAAAGAGGGGGAAACAAGCTGGAGGGAGGCGTGAAGCACGTTGCTCAGTGCTCCCACGAGGAATGAGTGAGTGAGGGTGGGAGAGAAAGGGAAGAGAAGGGGCGGAGAGTGTGCGAGAGGAGCTCCTGCCTGCAGCAAGAGAGTGGACAGCTGATGGATGACGAAGGAGAGAGAGGAGAGGGCGAGTGCGGTATCGCTAGGATGGCCGCACTGAGACGAAGACGATGCCAAGGTCAACGGAGGACCATCGGCATACAACGTAGACGTCATGATCGATCACCTCCAGACACTGTGTGTGACAGTGTGTCAGTGTGTGACAGTCTGACTCTGCTGTCTGCACATGCAGCACAGCTGCCCAGGTCCATGTCCTTAGTCCTAGGATAGCCAGTGTGAACTTCGCCGCTTAGTAGATCTAGTACGGCCTCAGAACATACTGAAAGTCACCAATGTGAAACGACCCCGGCAACGCCGGGGTCGTCAATCTAACCACGCCCCG
>CAWUHI010000146.1:0-22621 GCA_963921925.1 Sphagnum tenellum | reverse complement strand
TGACGAGGACTGCGCTTCAGGAACTCATCGCATTGAGCTGAAACTATTTTTGGAGGCACAACTCACTACCCTCTGCAACATATCTAAAAACCAGTCAATTCCGAGATATCACTCCATCGTCGGCGTCTGTGAGTCTCAGAAACGCACTCTTAAGTATTGGCGCTTGACACTTTTCTCTTCTCAGATGTGATTGTTTCTCTAGATTTGATATACAATCCTTGCATTGCAGAAAAAGGAAAGCACCGCAGTGATGTACATCGACACGAAAAGTTTGTTTGCTAGTTTCATTTTCCAACTGCTTGAAAGCTTTGCCCATCAGTTTTTATCATCGTCATTGAAGCACATACGCGCCTCTACTTGTGACGGAGAACCTTCACTAACGCGTTTGAACACACGTACATAAGAACGTTGTCATGTGAAGGTAAAAAAGAGCCATGATTCGTAACTCGCCATCAAGAACGGTGATAGCATCAATGTGTTTAATCAAGCTGTCACTTTGACAGAAATCGGAGGCGAGCAGAGGCCATGTGCATTTTGCGCAATGCAAACATTGAATACGAAAAGTGGACGCTGCATCACTTGTTGCATGGTCCGCCACTTTTGATGGATCCACATGAGCCTAAACCCTCCTTCAAATTCAGAAAGAAGAAGAATGAACACAGTTGAATGTGAGCCACTGAAAATGATAAAAGAAAAGATTGTTCAATCGAAAGCAAATGATAAGATTTACAAACGACGAGAAATGACACTCAGGAATATTTTTTTAACTCAAGAACTTGATGATACATGTTTTTCTTGATCTTGGACAAGTGGCAGTACCATTTCACTGTTTCTACTGTGGAAATTTCATACTTGTTTCATACTAGTGACGTCAAAGAAGAAAGAAATTTCAGTTTTCTAGAGAATGTATCACCGAAGTGATGGCAGAGACAGTCGAGAGAACCTTTGTGAATCTCAAGCTGATACCGTCGATGTCAGAGGATTAGTTTGCGTGTACAGCATGACGGGATCTCGGCCGCTGTAAAAATAGACCCCAGTGTAATTTTTTGTTCTTTTAATTGATTACATAATTATGTTCCAGTGAGCATGCGGAGCAGTTCATATTATTTATTTCAGTCCTTGACAAGTCGAAAATGTAGAATGAGTGATTCTCTGATGCAGTGAAGTCAAACTAGATATTCTGATCACGATAGTATTGGCGGGGTACCTTACACGAACAATAAAATTAGCGCCCAGTCCGGTTAGACTATTGTTTCCATTCAACTGTCCAGCGAAAGAACGAAACAAAACGGTGGAATTTAGGTCTGTTGGTGTGCCTGTCATACACGACCAGCGGAGGGTAAACGAATTTTTAAGTGTTTACTATGAACATTTTCTTTCATTGCCGAACATATGCGGAAAAAAACTCATGATACTCTCTTTTACAGAACACTATGTTTCACAGGAAGAATCGTTTTCTTTTCCTTGTTACACACTGAACAGTTGAATGGAAAAAAGAGTCTAAAGGGACTAGGCGCTGATTTTATTTGATCGTGTAAGATACCCATCTGCAGAGCTAAGATTCTCTACAAACCACGCTTCTAGAACATAACGGGTGATGCAAAAGTTCCTGGACAAATGTCAGACTCTGTTGTATTTGAACAGAAAGTGATAGAAAGTTAATTTTTTTTATTAGATAGAGCATTGTTTCTACTTTAAAACGATATGTTCACAGATTTCTATTTATACACTAGTAGCAAAATCCATGCGATTTTTCTTAAAACTCCTAAAAAGCAGGCTGTAAACGGTTTCTACAGAAAATAATATGTATATCTCAACAAAGACATGTGATTCTGAACTAAAAGGACTTCTAGGTTGTGTAGTTGTTTAAAGATAACTTATATAAAAAAATCCAGCTCAAACGGATTTTTCTTTACAGGGATCCAGTTTGTTAAAATAATGCTGGCATCAATTGCGAAACTTTGTGCAACAGTAAGTTTTACAGTTTCAGATATCTAATTAAGTTAAGATTAACAGTTTAATAAAAAATGTGTACATAGTCTTGTAGTCCTGAAAAAGCTCTATCTGTTCCAGTCGATTTTGTTGTACTTACTTCTGGAAAAGGATATCAATAGCGCTAAGAGTTTTGAACTGTTGATGCGCACAAATTAAAAAAAAGAGAAAATTAGTTTTTCCTCCCAAAAGTAAATAGCTTGGCAATGATTTGTATGTGTGACAAAAGTTTATATCATTTTGTCTATAACCTGTAAAAATCAGCCCAAAATGTTGCATCCAAGGCAAAATATTAATTTTTTTCGAAGACAGCAACAAGAAAAATTGAAGAAATTTACAGCACGCTTTTTGGGAGTTTTAGGAAAATCGAATGAATTTTGCTACTAGTGTATAAATAGAAATCTGCGAAACATATCTTTTTAAAGTAGAAACAATGCTCTATCTAATAGAAAAGAATTAACTTTCTATCACTTTCTGTTCAAATACAACAGAGTCTGACATTTGTCCAGGAACTTTTGCATCACCCGTTATACCCCTCAAAAGCAAAAGTTACAATCAGTATTTTTACTGTTGTGACACTTTTTAAGAAGATTTTGGAAAAAGCAATCATACCATTTGATAGTGCGTTGAATTCTCTATCGAACTGTGTATTTTGATTGTAGTTTGCTTTTATCTTCTGAAAAATTAATCAAGTGGAATGAAGGCACCCTCATGTCGAGATTTTCCACAGACTTGATTTTTTCACTGTAATCGAAATTAGTTTTTAAAATTTTTCATCACTGTAGAATTACCTTTTTGAAAAAGTAATTATATATTCTGATAGAGCTTGAAATTCTCTATCACCCTGTATATGTACCTATTCTCTTGCATTCATTTTCTGAAAAATAATTTGAGTACAGCGAAGATTTTCCCAATTGACAAGTACAAAAAGAGCTGCAATTTGTTTCTCTATTTTTACTATTTTTTTCAAATTGTACTTACTATGTAAATAAGTTATTATAAAGGTAAAAGTATACATTCTGATAGAGCTTGATATGCTCTATCATTCCATAGAAATATGTGTTGTCTTGTATTGATTTGCGCGACGAATAAATGTGAGACAACACAAAATTATGTAGGATAATAGAGAATTTCAAGCTCTATCAGAATGTATAATTACTTTTATAAAAATTTATTTTTATAGAAATAATAATTTGAAAATACTAAGAAGATAGAGAATTTTGGTTCTGTTCAATTGGGAAAGTCTTCATTGTACTCAAATTATTTTTCAGAAAATGAATGCAAGAGAATAGGTACATATACAGGGTGATAGAGAATTTCAAGCTCTATCAGAATATATAATTACTTTTTCAAAAAGGTAATTCTACAGTGATGAAAAATTTTAAAAACTAATTTCGATTACAGTGAAAAAATCAAGTCTGTGGAAATCTCGACATGAGGGTGCCTTCATTCCACTTGATTAATTTTTCAGAAGATAAAAGCAAACTACAATCAAAATACACAGTTCGATAGAGAATTCAACGCGCTATCAAATGGTATGATTGCTTTTTCCAAAATCTTCTTAAAAAGTGTCACAACAGTAAAAATACTGATTGTAACTTTTGCTTTTGAGGGTATATTATCATATCGGTAAACGACCACAAAATTGAAGATATAGATGTGGCTAATAGCTGAGAAACAGAAAAATATTTTTCCCGTTCATGTTTCAGTATTAAACCAAGTCGCAAAAACATCAGAAGATGGAGTTTTTCATGCTCGTTCGAATGATGATATATTTGAAGTTACACATTGTTTTAGAAAAGAAGGTTTTCTAGGAATAGTTTTCCAAGAAATCTCGGGATCTGCGGACTTTTGAATATTTAGGGGCTTTTCTGGTAAGATTTTAATATCAAAATGACTTCAAATTGAGGGAAATATTTTCTCCTTCGAATAGTATTAATTAGAAAAATGGTGAGCCGTATGTTGGCTTATAATCAATCGAGAAAGTTAATCGTATCAATAACTTTTTGTGTGAGAAATTCAGACTTTTTAGTTTTAATCCTTCTAGCTCCTTCTTGGTGACAGCTACACTCTAAATAGAAAGGGTGTTTTACAGAACCTAAAAAGGTTTTGGACTCACGTACAGAAGCTTTTTAGGTTCTGTAGACCGAAAAAGGTTTTGCATATTTTCTACCGAACCTCAGGATGGTTCTGCAGGACGAAAAGGGTTTCGTACGTTTTCTACCGAACCTCAGGATGGTTTTGAAGATTGAGAAAGATTTCTTAATAGACGGCTCTTTATTACCGAATCTGGAAAGGTTTCGTATTCGCCTTCGGAACCTAGAAAAGTTCGGTACTTTTTTACAGGTCCTTCCGAAGTTCCGGAGAGTCACTAACACCCCATAAAGTTTCGTATGGAGCTTTCTAGGGTTCCGGAGAGTGACAAACATCCCAAAGTGTTCGGCATAGAACCTCCTAGGATTCCGAAGAATATGGAATATTAGGTAGCGGTGCGTACATACCGTTTTGAAATCTTCGAGGCTAATGGTTTAGTTGTTTCTATTTGCTAGGGAACATTTCGTTAACCTGACATAGAACGGAAAAAAATGGTGGAGGTTTGGCTCAGTTGCCGATCGAATTAGACCAACTGATTGGGTGATCAACCTAGTACACCGGTAGTTCATTCGCAACTAAAAACTAAGCAGAGGTTGTTATACACACAAGATGAGTCGACTTATCCTCGAAAAGTCAATCGACTCATTGTGTAGGCAAAGAACTGCCGTATAAAGTGACCCAGGCAGACAGATTTTTGGAAAAACGCATATAAACGCGCAATCGCGGTTCCCGAATGGTCGTTTTAACGCTTATTTAGAAAACACCAAAACAAGTCACTTTCAGCTCCCTAAATGCGTGAAAACGCTGTACAACGTAATTATTGCACCATTAAAACGCCTCAAAAGTCTTTTTCCATTATATTGTGACGTATTTTGTACGTAAACAACACGTTATACCTGCAAAACACGCTACAATATAATGGAAAAAATTTTTGAGGCGTTTTAATGGTGCAATAATTACTTTTTACAGGGTTTTCGCGCATTTAGGGAGGTGAAAGTGACTTGTTCTGGTGTTTTCTAAATAAGCGTTTAAAACGGCAATTCGGGAACCGCGATTACGCGTTTACACGCATTTTTCCAAAAGTCTGACTGCCTGGGCGAGTGCAAACGTGCAAACCAATGAAATCATGCTTACTTCATATAGAACATTACGAAACCCAGCACGCAAGCAAAAAAGGCAAGACGATGTTCTTTTTCTTGTGTTCTGTGTGACACCAGCACGTTATACGTCAAGCAAACAGAGTTCTCTAGATGAGAAAATCTATTACTCTTCCATAGAGAGCTCCACTTAGACTGATGCCGCCTAGCAGGATAGTGCGAAATTTAATCAGACGATTCATATAAAAGCCTGAACCTAATTATTGCAAACCTTTCATACGAAATCCTTTTTTCGTGGGCAGGATTTCGTAAAAGAATCTTTGGATTTGGATTTCGCGATCTTTCAATGATATTTTTTCCCTTTCGTTTTGTCGTGATCAGCACACAGGACAACTTATGTTGGGCCATATTTAAACCCGGGAAGTCCAAGTTTGAGAAAGAAAACCTTCTCCGAAAAAATAGAATTTGATATAGTCAAAGTCCGTGTTGTCAGAATAAAGTTATTTTCATCGATATTATTCTATTGGAACAGTGTTCTAAAACACTCACAATCATTTCAAAGAAGCTTTTTCTGAGGTAAGACACCTGGCAAAGTGAGAACAGTAGCCAAATCTAATGTTTTGAAAGTATTGCGTGGGAAGGGTTTCGTATAAAACCCTTTGGATTTTGTAAAATTTCTTGGGCTTTGGTTTAGCGATTTTCCCGATGATATTTTTTTGCTTTTCGTTTCATCGTGATCAGCACACAGGAAAACCGATGTTGGGCCACATTTAAACCAGGCAAGTCCAAGTTTGAGGAAAAAAATCTTCCCCGAAAAAATAAAATTTGATATAATCAAAGTCCCTGTTGACAGTGTAAAGTTAATTTCATCAATATTATTGAATACCATAGGTAATAGAGCTTGCCGAGCTCTATCTGTCGTAAAAATTTGAGACTGTTCCGTTGTTGCCGCACCGAACGCGACTAATAGACACTTTGCTCACTTTCGGACGAAAATGTAAAATATGGCTGTTTTAGGATTGGTCCCTGCGGCCCATGTATCCGATGAAAATTCCTGAAGTTTTGTATGTGATACCATAATTAGGTGGTAATTATGCCTAGCAAAACCAGAAGTCGCAATTTTGTAGTGTTGAAACGCAAAAATAATTTTTCTGTAAAAAGCGATGCAAAATACTACCAACGAAAAAATTCGATCTTGTGACGAGGACTGCGCTTCAGGAACTCATCGCATTGAGCTGAAAATATTTTTGGAGGCACAACTCACTACCCTCTACAACATATCTAAAAACCAGTCAATTCCGAGATATCACTCCATCGTCGGCGTCTGTGAGCCTCAGAAACGCACTCTTAAGTATTGGCGCTTGACACTTTTCTCTTCTCAGATGTGATTGTTTCTCTAGATTTGATATACAATCCTTGCATTGCAGAAAAAGGAAAGCACCGCAGTGATGTACATCGACACGAAAAGTTTGTTTGCTAGTTTCATTTTCCAACTGCTTGAAAGCTTTGCCCATCAGTTTTTATCATCGTCATTGAAGCACATACGTGCTTCTCCTTGTGGTGGAGAACCTTCACTAACGCGTTCAAACACACGCACATAAGAACGTTATCATGTGAAGGTAGAAAAGAGCGATAATGCACAACTCGCCATCAAGCACGCCGATAGCATCAATGTGTTTAATCGAGCTGTCACTTTGACAGAAATCGGAGGCGAGCAGAGGCCATGTGCATTTTGCGTAATGCAAACATTGAATACCGAAAAGTGGAAGTTGCATCACTTGTTGCATGGTCTGCCGCTTTGGTGGATCCACATGAGCCTAAACCCTCCTTCAAATTCAGAAAAGAAGAAGAATGAACACAGTTGAATGTGAGCCACTGAAAATGATAAAAGAAAAGATTGTTCAATCGAAAGCAAATGATAAGATTTACAAACGACGAGAAATGACACTCAGGAATATTTTTTTAACTCAAGAACTTGATGATACATGTTTTTCTTGATCTTGGACAAGTGGCAGTACCATTTCACTGTTTCTACTGTGGAAATTTCATACTTGTTTCATACTAGTGACGTCAAAGAAGAAAGAAATTTCACAGTTTTCTAGAGAATGTATCACCGAAGTGATGGCAGAGACAGTCGAGAGAACCTTTCTGAATCTCAACCTGATACCGTCGATGTCAGAGGATAGTTTGCGTGTACAGGATGACGGGATGTCGGCCGCTATAAAAATAGACCCCAGTGTAATTTTTTGCTCTTTTAATTGATTACATAATTATGTTCCAGTGAGCATGCGGAGCAGTTCATATTATTTATTTCAGTCCTTGACAAGTCGAAAATGTAGAATGAGTGATTCTCTGATGCAGTGAAGTCAAATTAGATATTCTGATCACGATAGTATTGGCGGGGTAGCTTACACGAGCAAATAAAATTAGCGCCCAGTCCGGTTAGGCAATTCTTTCCATTCAACTGTCCAGCGAAGAACGAAAAAAACGGTCGAATTTAGGTCTGTTGGTGTGCCTGTCATAATACACGACCAGCGGAGGGTAAACGAATTTTTAAGTGTTTACTATGAACATTTTCTTTCATTGCCGAACATATGCGGAAAAAAACTCATGATACTCTCTTTTACAGAACACTATGTTTCACAGGAAGAAATCGTTTTCTTTTCCTTGTTACACACTGAACAGTTGAATGGAAAAAAGAGTCTAAAGGGACTAGGCGCTGATTTTATTTGATCGTGTAAGATACCCATCTTGCAGAGCTAAGATTCTCTACAAACCACGCTTCTAGAACATAACGGGTGATGCAAAAGTTCCTGGACAAATGTCAGACTCTGTTGTATTTGAACAGAAAGTGATAGAAAGTTAATTTTTTTTTATTAGATAGAGCATTGTTTCTACTTTAAAACGATATGTTTCACAGATTTCTATTTATACACTAGTAGCAAAATCCATGCGATTTTTCTAAAACTCCTAAAAAGCAGGCTGTAAACGGTTTCTACAGAAAATAATATGTATATCTCAACAAAGACATGTGATTCTGAACTAAAAGGACTTCTAGGTTGTGTAGTTGTTTAAAGATAACTTATATAAAAAAATCCAGCTCAAACGGATTTTTCTTTACAGGGATCCAGTTTGTTAAAATAATGCTGGCATCAATTGCGAAACTTTGTGCAACAGTAAGTTTTACAGTTTCAGATATCTAATTAAGTTAAGATTAACAGTTTAATAAAAAATGTGTACATAGTCTTGTAGTCCTGAAAAAGCTCTATCTGTTCCAGTCGATTTTGTTGTACTTACTTCTGGAAAAGGATATCAATAGCGCTAAGAGTTTTGAACTGTTGATGCGCACAAATTAAAAAAAAGAGAAAATTAGTTTTTCCTCCCAAAAGTAAATAGCTTGGCAATGATTTGTATGTGTGACAAAAGTTTATATCATTTTGTCTATAACCTGTAAAAATCAGCCCAAAATGTTGCATCCAAGGCAAAATATTAATTTTTTTCGAAGACAGCAACAAGAAAAATTGAAGAAATTTACAGCACGCTTTTTGGGAGTTTTAGGAAAATCGAATGAATTTTGCTACTAGTGTATAAATAGAAATCTGCGAAACATATCTTTTTAAAGTAGAAACAATGCTCTATCTAATAGAAAAAGAATTAACTTTCTATCACTTTCTGTTCAAATACAACAGAGTCTGACATTTGTCCAGGAACTTTTGCATCACCCGTTATACCCCTCAAAAGCAAAAGTTACAATCAGTATTTTTACTGTTGTGACACTTTTTAAGAAGATTTTGGAAAAAGCAATCATACCATTTGATAGTGCGTTGAATTCTCTATCGAACTGTGTATTTTGATTGTAGTTTGCTTTTATCTTCTGAAAAATTAATCAAGTGGAATGAAGGCACCCTCATGTCGAGATTTCCACAGACTTGATTTTTTCACTGTAATCGAAATTAGTTTTTAAAATTTTTCATCACTGTAGAATTACCTTTTTGAAAAAGTAATTATATATTCTGATAGAGCTTGAAATTCTCTATCACCCTGTATATGTACCTATTCTCTTGCATTCATTTTCTGAAAAATAATTTGAGTACAGCGAAGATTTTCCCAATTGACAAGTACAAAAAGAGCTGCAATTTGTTTCTCTATTTTTACTATTTTTTTCAAATTGTACTTACTATGTAAATAAGTTATTATAAAGGTAAAAGTATACATTCTGATAGAGCTTGATATGCTCTATCATTCCATAGAAATATGTGTTGTCTTGTATTGATTTGCGCCGACGAATAAATGTGAGACAACACAAAATTATGTAGGATAATAGAGAATTTCAAGCTCTATCAGAATGTATAATTACTTTTATAAAAATTTATTTTTATAGAAATAATAATTTGAAAATACTAAGAAGATAGAGAATTTTGGTTCTGTTCAATTGGGAAAGTCTTCATTGTACTCAAATTATTTTTCAGAAAATGAATGCAAGAGAATAGGTACATATACAGGGTGATAGAGAATTTCAAGCTCTATCAGAATATATAATTACTTTTTCAAAAAGGTAATTCTACAGTGATGAAAAATTTTAAAAACTAATTTCGATTACAGTGAAAAAATCAAGTCTGTGGAAATCTCGACATGAGGGTGCCTTCATTCCACTTGATTAATTTTTCAGAAGATAAAAGCAAACTACAATCAAAATACACAGTTCGATAGAGAATTCAACGCGCTATCAAATGGTATGATTGCTTTTTCCAAAATCTTCTTAAAAAGTGTCACAACAGTAAAAATACTGATTGTAACTTTTGCTTTTGAGGGTATATTATCATATCGGTAAACGACCACAAAATTGAAGATATAGATGTGGCTAATAGCTGAGAAACAGAAAAATATTTTTCCCGTTCATGTTTCAGTATTAAACCAAGTCGCAAAAACATCAGAAGATGGAGTTTTTCATGCTCGTTCGAATGATGATATATTTGAAGTTACACATTGTTTTAGAAAAGAAGGTTTTCTAGGAATAGTTTTCCAAGAAATCTCGGGATCTGCGGACTTTTGAATATTTAGGGGCTTTTCTGGTAAGATTTTAATATCAAAATGACTTCAAATTGAGGGAAATATTTTCTCCTTCGAATAGTATTAATTAGAAAAATGGTGAGCCGTATGTTGGCTTATAATCAATCGAGAAAGTTAATCGTATCAATAACTTTTTGTGTGAGAAATTCAGACTTTTTAGTTTTAATCCTTCTAGCTCCTTCTTGGTGACAGCTACACTCTAAATAGAAAGGGTGTTTTACAGAACCTAAAAAGGTTTTGGACTCACGTACAGAAGCTTTTTAGGTTCTGTAGACCGAAAAAGGTTTTGCATATTTTCTACCGAACCTCAGGATGGTTCTGCAGGACGAAAAGGGTTTCGTACGTTTTCTACCGAACCTCAGGATGGTTTTGAAGATTGAGAAAGATTTCGTAATAGACGGCTCTTTATTACCGAATCTGGAAAGGTTTCGTATTCGCCTTCGGAACCTAGAAAAGTTCGGTACTTTTTTACAGGTCCTTCCGAAGTTCCGGAGAGTCACTAACACCCCATAAAGTTTCGTATGGAGCTTTCTAGGGTTCCGGAGAGTGACAAACATCCCAAAGTGTTCGGCATAGAACCTCCTAGGATTCCGAAGAATATGGAATATTAGGTAGCGGTGCGTACATACCGTTTTGAAATCTTCGAGGCTAATGGTTTAGTTGTTTCTATTTGCTAGGGAACATTTCGTTAACCTGACATAGAACGGAAAAAAATGGTGGAGGTTTGGCTCAGTTGCCGATCGAATTAGACCAACTGATTGGGTGATCAACCTAGTACACCGGTAGTTCATTCGCAACTAAAAACTAAGCAGAGGTTGTTATACACACAAGATGAGTCGACTTATCCTCGAAAAGTCAATCGACTCATTGTGTAGGCAAAGAACTGCCGTATAAAGTGACCCAGGCAGACAGATTTTTGGAAAAACGCATATAAACGCGCAATCGCGGTTCCCGAATGGTCGTTTTAACGCTTATTTAGAAAACACCAAAACAAGTCACTTTCAGCTCCCTAAATGCGTGAAAACGCTGTACAACGTAATTATTGCACCATTAAAACGCCTCAAAAGTCTTTTTCCATTATATTGTGACGTATTTTGTACGTAAACAACACGTTATACCTGCAAAACACGCTACAATATAATGGAAAAAATTTTTGAGGCGTTTTAATGGTGCAATAATTACTTTTTACAGGGTTTTCGCGCATTTAGGGAGGTGAAAGTGACTTGTTCTGGTGTTTTCTAAATAAGCGTTAAAACGGCAATTCGGGAACCGCGATTACGCGTTTACACGCATTTTTCCAAAAGTCTGACTGCCTGGGCGAGTGCAAACGTGCAAACCAATGAAATCATGCTTACTTCATATAGAACATTACGAAACCCAGCACGCAAGCAAAAAAGGCAAGACGATGTTCTTTTTCTTGTGTTCTGTGTGACACCAGCACGTTATACGTCAAGCAAACAGAGTTCTCTAGATGAGAAAATCTATTACTCTTCCATAGAGAGCTCCACTTAGACTGATGCCGCCTAGCAGGATAGTGCGAAATTTAATCAGACGATTCATATAAAAGCCTGAACCTAATTATTGCAAACCTTTCATACGAAATCCTTTTTTCGTGGGCAGGATTTCGTAAAAGAATCTTTGGATTTGGATTTCGCGATCTTTCAATGATATTTTTTCCCTTTCGTTTTGTCGTGATCAGCACACAGGACAACTTATGTTGGGCCATATTTAAACCCGGGAAGTCCAAGTTTGAGAAAGAAAACCTTCTCCGAAAAAATAGAATTTGATATAGTCAAAGTCCGTGTTGTCAGAATAAAGTTATTTTCATCGATATTATTCTATTGGAACAGTGTTCTAAAACACTCACAATCATTTCAAAGAAGCTTTTTCTGAGGTAAGACACCTGGCAAAGTGAGAACAGTAGCCAAATCTAATGTTTTGAAAGTATTGCGTGGGAAGGGTTTCGTATAAAACCCTTTGGATTTTGTAAAATTTCTTGGGCTTTGGTTTAGCGATTTTCCCGATGATATTTTTTTGCTTTTCGTTTCATCGTGATCAGCACACAGGAAAACCGATGTTGGGCCACATTTAAACCAGGCAAGTCCAAGTTTGAGGAAAAAAATCTTCCCCGAAAAAATAAAATTTGATATAATCAAAGTCCCTGTTGACAGTGTAAAGTTAATTTCATCAATATTATTGAATACCATAGGTAATAGAGCTTGCCGAGCTCTATCTGTCGTAAAAATTTGAGACTGTTCCGTTGTTGCCGCACCGAACGCGACTAATAGACACTTTGCTCACTTTCGGACGAAAATGTAAAATATGGCTGTTTTAGGATTGGTCCCTGCGGCCCATGTATCCGATGAAAATTCCTGAAGTTTTGTATGTGATACCATAATTAGGTGGTAATTATGCCTAGCAAAACCAGAAGTTGCAATTTTGTAGTGTTGAAACGCAAAAATAATTTTTCTGTAAAAAGCGATGCAAAATACTACCAACGAAAAAATTCGATCTTGTGACGAGGACTGCGCTTCAGGAACTCATCGCATTGAGCTGAAAATATTTTTGGAGGCACAACTCACTACCCTCTACAACATATCTAAAAACCAGTCAATTCCGAGATATCACTCCATCGTCGGCGTCTGTGAGTCTCAGAAACGCACTCTTAAGTATTGGCGCTTGACACTTTTCTCTTCTCAGATGTGATTGTTTCTCTAGATTTGATATACAATCCTTGCATTGCAGAAAAAGGAAAGCACCGCAGTGATGTACATCGACACGAAAAGTTTGTTTGCTAGTTTCATTTTCCAACTGCTTGAAAGCTTTGCCCATCAGTTTTTATCATCGTCATTGAAGCACATACGTGCCTCTACTTGTGACGGAGAACCTTCACTAACGCGTTCGAACACACGTACATAAGAACGTTGTCATGTGAAGGTAAAAAAGAGCCATGATTCGTAACTCGCCATCAAGAACGGTGATAGCATCAACGTGTTTAATCAAGCTGTCACTTTGACAGAAATCGGAGGCGAGCAGAGGCCATGTGCATTTTGCGTAATGCAAACATTGAATACCGAAAAGTGGACGCTGCATCACTTGTTGCATGGTCCGCCACTTTTGATGGATCCACATGAGCCTAAACCCTCCTTCAAATTCAGAAAAGAAGAAGAATGAACACAGTTGAATGTGAGCCACTGAAAATGATAAAAGAAAAGATTGTTCAATCGAAAGCAAATGATAAGATTTACAAACGACGAGAAATGACACTCAGGAATATTTTTTTAACTCAAGAACTTGATGATACATGTTTTTCTTGATCTTGGACAAGTGGCAGTACCATTTCACTGTTTCTACTGTGGAAATTTCATACTTGTTTCATACTAGTGACGTCAAAGAAGAAAGAAATTTCACAGTTTTCTAGAGAATGTATCACCGAAGTGATGGCAGAGACAGTCGAGAGAACCTTTCTGAATCTCAACCTGATACCGTCGATGTCAGAGGATAGTTTGCGTGTACAGGATGACGGGATGTCGGCCGCTATAAAAATAGACCCCAGTGTAATTTTTTGCTCTTTTAATTGATTACATAATTATGTTCCAGTGAGCATGCGGAGCAGTTCATATTATTTATTTCAGTCCTTGACAAGTCGAAAATGTAGAATGAGTGATTCTCTGATGCAGTGAAGTCAAATTAGATATTCCGATCACGATAGTATATTTTGCGGACCAACAAGATAAGAAGATTTCAGCGCATGTGTTCTGTCAGTATTAGCCATAGAGATATTAATGCCTAATCCGTGTAAACCACGAGCCATTGCTATAAGCCGTGCTCAAAAGGGTCCGTCCGTCAGCCTATCTGATTTTCACATACGTCGTAGGGGCAAATATTGAAAACATCTCGGTGCAAGTTGATGGAAACAATACTCACCTTGCGCAGAGATAGTCATATTGTAACATGGGCTCCGGTGTCAACGAAAGGTTTTTGGGCTGTTTCTCAGCCTGTTAGCCACATCTAGTTATATCTTCAATTTTGTGGTCGTTTTACTGATATTGTAATATGTTCTAGAAGCGTGATTTTGTAGAGAATTTTTCTGTATGAGCTGGGTATCTTACATGATCAAATAAAATTAGCGCCTAGTCCGGTTAGACTGTTCTTTCCATTCCATTCAACTGTCCAACGAAGAACGAAACAAAACGATCAAATTGAGGTATGTTGGTGTGCCTGTCATACACGACTAGCGGAGGCTAAAAGAATTTCTAACTGTTTACTATAAAAGTTTTATTTCATTGCCGAATACATGCGGAAAAGAAGCTCATGATACTCTCTTTTACAGAACACTATGTTTCACAGGAAGAAATCGTTTTCTTTTCCTTGTTACACACTGAACAGTTGAATGGAAAAAACAGTCTAAAGGGACTAGGCGATGATTTTATTTGTCGTGTAAGATATTGATCTTGTAGAGCTTAGATTCTCTACAAAACCACGCTTCTAGAACATATTATCATATCGCTAAACGACCACAAAATTGAAGATATAGATGTGGCTAATGGACTGAGAAACAGAAAAATATTTTTCTCGCTCATGCTTCAGTGTCAAACGGAATCGCAAAAACATCACAAGATGCAGTTTTTCATGCTCGTTCGAATGGTATATTTGAAGTTAAACATCGGTTTAGAAAAAAAAATTTTCTAGGAATCGTTTTCCAAGAAACTTCGGGACCTCCGAACTTTTGCATATTTAGGGGCTTTTCTGGCAAGATTTTAATTTCAAATGACTTCAAATTGAAGGACATTTTTTTTCTCTTTCGGATAGTATCAATTAGGAAAATTTTGAGCCGTATATTTGCTTATAATCAATCGAGAAAGCTAATCGTATCAATAATTTTTTGTGTGAGAAATTCAGACTTTTTAGTTGTAATTCTTCTAGCTCCTCCTTAGCAACAGCTAGAAGCTTGATTTTTGGGTGACTAGTATCAGGAACTTGTGGCTCTGGAATGGCGAAAACCACAACTTTTTAGCAGCTTCCATTCCATAGTTTAAGCAATGGAACAGAATTGTGCACACTCACATCAATAATTTTGTGAGTGACTGTAGGTGGTGTTGAATCTTTGGTTGCTGATAACTTGAAACCTGTATAACCCACGCTGCAAAAGTATCCGTACAAATGTCGAGGCCTATTGTATATAAATGGAAAGTGCTAGAAAATGAATTCTTTCAGCTATAGATAGAGCAAAGTCTATACTTTAAAATACATATGTTCAAAAAAATTAGCATGTAGTTGAAGGTTTTTAAAATTGCAAAATTTTTTAAACCATTAAAAGTGGCTTGTAACTTTTTAGTATTTTTGGAACTTTTTTCTTGTTGTAACTTACAATATATTGACTAAAAAAAGAGCAGAGCGGGTTGAAACTTGAAGATAGAAGACCGTGGAATCCAGTGTGAACTCTAGGCTGCCTGAAAGTATATATTTTAGTTTTCTGCGTTGCTATGGTAACCACTAATTAGCTGGATACGTGAAACCGGTCGATTGCACGGTTTTTGGCAAAAACTTGTCAAATTTATGACGTCACAAATATTTAAAATATGTCGAAAAGATGCGGTTTTTAAACTCCACAAAAATCTGTATGAAACGTTAGAATAAGACATTGCATTTAGCTCAAGAGGTGCAGAACACAGAATGCGTGCAAAACAGCACTTCCCCCCCAATTTTGCCATAATTTTGTCATATTTTGACGCTTTTATAACTCGGTAGGATCAGATCTGTTTGGCTTCAATTTGTTTTGAATTAAAGCTACGAAACTGCTGAATATTTATATCCAATTGTAAAGCATTCAAACTAGCACAAGCAGACGTATGAAAAAATTCTTAATTTTACCTTGGTTACAAGCCACTTTTAATGCTTTAAAAAAATTTGAAATTTAAAAATCTTAAACTGCATGCTACTTTTTTTAAATTATGCATTTTAAATTATAGACTTTGCTCTATCTATGGGTGAAAGAATTAGGCTTCTAGTACTTTCTGTTTATATATAATATGCCTCGACATTTGTACGGATACTTTTGCATCGTGGGTTATCTGGTCCCCAAGTGGCCGTGAGAGGCTAGAAATTCTAGGATCAGCACAATTTCGTAGGAGCTACAATCTCTGATGATCAAAAGCGAAAAGTCTTTGCACCAAGATCCTGGGGTTTTTAGGGCATCTCTAGGAAACCTCTGATGTATGATCAGATAACTTTGAGATTCTAACCCTGCTACTGGAGAGAGCAGAAAAAACTATGTATGTGATCAGATTGTAAGAGTCATCGGACCATATTCTGAAAAGATATTCACACTGGACTTTTCAGACATTCATGGGTCTAGATGGTGACCCTAGCCAAAGGATCATTTTTGGCGCCTTAACTCGCTCACATTGAAACACAAATAGAGCATTATGTAGGCCTTGCTGAGCTCTACGAAACTGTATATTCAGATTGGTGAAGTGGGTCTACTGTTGATTTGAGAGTCTTAGATATAGAGTCGACCATATGGTCCAGATGTTAGTCAAGGGCATATCCGATCTAGTTATCAATAAGGTCGTTTAAAATATTTTACAACAACCTATTCGACCTAGTTTGATACACTGATTACAAATCTGAAGTGCATTCTTTGATTCTGAATGAGACTGGATGACTTTCTCAGGAAATACTAATAGCTACCAGATAGGCGGCCCCGAGTGTCGCCCATACTAACTGGACCCCCAAGTCTTTTAGCATTGACATTTTTCGTGTCAGAATGTGAGTCTTGGCCAGGTCCACGTTCGGTAAAAAAAAGCATTGTATAATCTCTTGCGTAGCTTCAGAAAACGCCAAAATACTAGTTTTTTGGGCCAGTGTCTTTTTCATATTTTGGGCGGTATTTGGCCTATGGATTGTCTGCACCGTATGTTTGAATCAATCCAGTAGGATGCTTTGGTAGCCTAGTGAGAGCTCTGTCTTTTGAGACGTTTCCCAGTTCAAACCGCGCAAGCGTTCTCGAGATTTTGTCAAAATACTGAACACACCCATTTTTAGGGCCGAAAATGGACCCCAAATCAGTATTGTAGCCCGCATTTCGCACAGGAGAAACCAGATGACCTGATATGTTGGATTTGACTAATTATAGTCCAACTAGAACTTTCGTTTGAGATGTAAAAATCGAAAATAAAAATTTTTCCTCGGTGACGATGGGCAGTCCTATAGCAGACCTTCTCTTAATAGATTCTGTTGAAATAATAAATTTTAGCACATGAAGTGAGACCAAATATATTGTAAGCCAAAGAGCGAGCGTTTCCGTTGTTAACCAGCTAAAGTAAGCAATGTGTTCAGCTTTTTGATGCTGGAACCCTTTAAAATGTATCAAAGCTACTATTTCAAAAAATTATACGAACGCCCATAATATCCAGAAATAAGAGCGTCATTGGTTGCTCTGACCGATGCATGGCTCGTATTTGTGTATGTGAAGTTCACAGCATTTGGCATAGTCCAATCCGGATTGCCAAACCTCATGACTTGACCAGGAGAATCCTGAATTTTTGGCTTTTTTTCCTAATGAAAATTCTTCGCAATTCAGGAGCTGATTTTAAAGATTTTCTCCTGATTTCTCCTTTTTTTAAATTTTTTTGTGCTTCGATTTCAGCGGCATTTGGATCTAATAAAAAAGCAGAGAAGAAAAGAAGACTGTCGCAGTCCTTAAGGGATGCAGCAATGAATAAGAGGAAACGCTGCCTCTGCTTATTTTTCTAAAACTAAAATTATCAGTTTGAGAAACAGAACGGAATATGATCTTGTTCTGCCGGGTTGACAATTAAAATGAACAGCAATTAAAACTGCACAGAATTTTATAATTATCCTATTAAATAATCAAGAACTGTTAAAACAAATTCGCTGATGACCAAACTACAGTCATGATGCAAAAATACCCCCGAACGGTGTAGCAAACAGTTAGTTCTTCGAATTTGCTTTTCATCGATTTGCAAGAAGCTATTTGTGCCTTTTTTCGTATTGTTAAATGAAGAACTGTGAAAATACTAGTAGAATAAACTAGATGTGATTATCTTCCTCTCTTTGTCTTTACTTCGCTTGTACAACAAACCTTCTCGTTATTTGCTTCGTGGAAAAAAATTTCAAGTGGTTTTTAGATTGAAAATTAACGTAGGATATCCGAGGTTAAGATTCGTGTATTTCGTGTCACGATTCGCTCATTGACCTGACACAAATCTCTCGATGATGGATCCAAGTAGAACTCAACGAGTTCTACAAGATGCACTATTTACTTTTTCAATTTCATCAAATCACTCAGGAGAAAAGTGCTAATTAGTGTCTATGTGGCGAAAGTGTCCCTAAACTAAAGCATTTTATCTCCGGATTCGTCCAATGGCTCAACCCAAATCTAGCGTTGATGTGATTGAATAGAAGTACTAGAAATAATGTGTTGCTTTTTGTAAGTTGAAAATGAAGTTTTATTAGACAGATTGTTCCAACATATCGATTACATCGTCTTCAAGTATTTCGATTCTTTTTTGTATTGTCTTCTTAACGACAGTGACGATACGCTAAAGATGCAGCAAAAAAGCAGAACAACGATCCAAACGATTGTTGCTTCGAATTGCTTGACGATGTTCTCTGCAAGACAAAACAAAAATGTGTGGGTCTTGTAGAGCTTGTCGAATTCTACTTGGTCTATTATCGAGAGACTTGGGTCAGGTTTGCGAACGAATCGCGACTGGGAATACTTCTGCTTACTGAAAAAGTCACGTTTTTCATGACTGAATTTGCAGTTTTTGCCGATTTTCTCATGTTTGCTTTCGTGAATTCTAAAAAGAAATGTGTGGGTCTTGCAGAGCTTGTCGAATTCTACTTGGTCTATTATCGAGAGACTTGGGTCAGGTTTGCGAACGAATCGCGACTGGGAATACTTCTGCTTACTGAAAAAGTCACGTTTTTCATGACTGAATTTGCAGTTTTTGCCGATTTTCTCATGTTTGCTTTCGTGAATTCTAAAAAGAAATGTGTGGGTCTTGCAGAGCTTGTCGAATTCTACGTGGGTCCATCCTCGAGAGATTTGGGTCCAGTCAGTGAGCGAATCGCGACAGGGAATACTTCTACTTACTGAAAAACTCCCGCTTTTCATGACTGAATTCGCAGTTTTTGGCGATTTTCTCATGTTTACTTCTGTCGATTCTAAAAAAAAATGTTTGGGTCTTGTAGATCTCGTCGAATTCTGCTTGAGTCCATCCTCGGGAGACTTGGTTCAGGTGAATGAGCGAATCGCGGCAAAAAATACGCGAATTCTGTCCTAGGATAGCCTACGTAAAGCAAAGAGAAAAATATTTCTTAACTTTCTCTCTCTCGCTTCGCTATTTTTTCTCTCCTTCCGCTATTGGCTCTCTCTCTCTCGGTTATTTTGTCTCTCTCCTTCTCTTACTTTTCGCTCCCTTTCCCTTATTTTCTTCCTCTCGCTGCGTAGTGTCTATCTATCTCCCTCTTTTATTTCTCCTCCCTCCTCATTTTCTTGCTCTCTTTTTTCTTTGCATTAATCAGGTATAAATAGTCGTGCATCGCTGTGTGTTCTGCTCAAACGCTCGTATTTTCAGTTACGCATTTTCCAAGGTAACCCACTTGTCATTTAGTATTACGATTATTTGGTATTATTTGAAGATGATGCTTTCGGCAGCCTTTATGTTGGCTTGCTTGCTGCTGATCAGTTCAACATTGATTAGTCATTGCTATCTTGATGACACTGAAGATAGTGATGAGATGGTTCGGTAAATTGCTTTAGATATTCGCGATGAACAAGGTCGCACTTATGCAGCACTGGGCAAACGTTGGAGCTTTCAAAAACGTGAGTGAAACAAATCATCTCTATTATACATTGTGTTACATAACCATTACCCCCCACCCTAGCAACTTCGATTGTAAATGATATTACAAAGTATTATATACCCAATTCAAGCTCATTAAAAACTGGATTTATGGGTGTAATAATAGACCGCACAGCAATTATATCAACAAACAATTATTGAGATGTCTTGAACTATATGCCAAAATGCGCTCGTATTGTACGGTTTTCATTCTACATATGCATGTTTTCATGAAAAGTAATAGCAGATTCATGATCTCTATCAAAAACCGAATCTATAGACACGTTATGCGTATATTTTTCAAGAAAAAAGTGTTTTCGAAAAAAGCCATTCCACACTAGAAATTCCCAAAGTTTCCAAAAAAATTTTTTTTTCGAAACAAGTTTTTCGTCAAAAATATACGCATAACGTGTCTATAGATTCGGTTTTTGATAGAGATCACGAATCTACTATTACTTTTCATGAAAATATGCGTATGGAGAATGACAATCGTAGGATACGAGCGCATTTTGGCATATTGTTCAAGACATCTCAATAAAATTGTTTGTTAATATTATTGCTGTACAGCCTATTATTGCACCCATAAATCCAGTTTTTAATGACCTTTGATTTAGTATATAATACTTTGTAATTTCATTTACAATTGAAGTTGCTAGGGTGGGGCGTAATGGTTATGTAACACCGTGTGCTTTAAGGACGCCGCGGTCTATCATATTTAATCTGCCATCCCTACCCTCCATTTTTTTATTGCAGAAAGGATAGAAGCCCAGATTTTTCTGCACATTTTCATTTGTTTGGTTTCTTTTTTTCTCAAAACACAAAACGTTGATAATAAGTGACCGCCCTACACTAGAAAGAAGTAGACCTTTATGGAACCTTTACGATTTCGCGATCTTGTCCGAAGCCTTTTTCCGGTTTCAGGCTAGCGTGATGGTTTCGTGTCAATATTCGGAAGCACTTAGGGGTTTACATCACGAACAGGTCCGTAGCGTATCATTTACTACTTCCGGAAACCCATGCGAAACCTATTTTTTAATAAAGTTAATGGTCCTTAGATGGAATGAACATTCGGTGTGACACAGTAACCACTAACTGGTTTTGTATGCAATCTACACAACATTTAAAGATTCAGTAGCCTGCAGTTGTAGGGAATCCGTAGCAGAAGGTCGATATAGATCTTTGTCTGTAGTGACAAGAGCCAGTTGCTCACGCATCTTGGATTGGTCTGTCTGCAGAACAGATACGTACACACCGAGAGAGTGAAGTCCCATACTCTCTCGTATCTTATATAGTTTCAAGCCTCGTAGTCTACTGACTGATGCACAAGATCATCCTGATTTGTGAGATCACTTCGAATTTTCACAAATGAAGCTTCTGCTCAGCCTACGGCTCAAAAGACATGCTTAGTAATTTCTCCCATACATTTCTTGCATTTCCCGGAACGTTTCTCTAGTATCGGAGAAAAATGCGCAATAGTGCAAAAACAGCGCCATCTACAGGGTTTTAATAGATTTTTCTCAGAATCTAATGATCTAGAGACTGGTCAATTTCTCCATGGACGTACCACGTATCATAAAAAATATCCCTGCGAACTCGGATACATGTCAAAAGATTCACCGTATTTTTCCATTAGGGAGTTCAGAGTTTAGCAGAGAGTATATCTACCGTGTCTGAGAAAATTGCGTGCCTTCATCATAGACGTCGCTGTTTCCAGAGAGGCACGTAATTTTCTCAGTAACGGTAAATATACCCTCTGCCAAACTCTTAACTCCCCGGTAGAAAAATACGGCGAATCTTTTGAAATGTATCCGAGTTCACAAGGATATTTTTTATGATACGTGGTAAATCATGGGTTAAGGCCGACCCCCCCCCCCCCTCAAAATAACATCGTTTACCGATTTTCACTTCGTCATCTTGCGAAAAATCGATCTCCGCCCTAATACATTGTATACAGCTAAAAATTTCTGGGCTTACTGGGATGGATCATCCTCGCACCACTGAAAATTTCAGCTCGATTCCTAGTACTTTGGTTAGAGATATAACAATTTTACTTCACATGTCTAAACATGTCTTTTTAGGTGCAATAGCTTCCGTATCGCCAGCGCCATTCGACCATAAAGTGAAATATTTTTTTTTTGTTTGAAAGCTCATCTCAAGGGCTGGACCCTCTCGTGGCCCGGTTTTTAAAATAAGCTTTTTTATTATCATATAAGAACACATCTCTATAGAAAAAGCGTAATTTTTTAGCGCTTTTTTTAATCATTCGACTTGTCATCCACTTTTTTCGCTTAAAAAGTAAGAATTAAAAAAAAGGGGCCCCGAGAGGGGCTAGCCCTAGAGGCAAGCTTTCAAACAAAAAAATATATAAATATATAGACTAAAGGGCCACAGAGAATTTTTGGAGATGAGATGAGCTACTTGTTGACCCTTGTTTGGTGCATATCCAAGGGGGGAAAAGGCAGATCCCCGGCTCCTGGGATCCTACGGGATCCT
>CAWUHI010000144.1:0-16303 GCA_963921925.1 Sphagnum tenellum | reverse complement strand
CGTTCCCTTATCGCTCGCTCTCCCCTTCGTGTGTGTAGATATGTGACACTACTCGTCAAAACCTGTATGCTTTGTGTGACTGAATGTATATTTTTCTATTCATTCTTTCTACCAACCTTCTACAGACTTTGTCGAGTTATCTTCTACACACGATCTGCGCTCCGATCATTTCGTCTGCATTTTCAGTGGCTACTACATTAATGTTTGGTTTTATACAAGTTCTTCCGGATCTTTTCTTGAGAGATTGCACCAACCAATCTGCGTAGAACGTTCATTTGTCTGCCAGGGATTTCTATAGTTCCATACACGTCGATATTGGTCTCTTATGTTTACGCGAAGTATCATGTTCGCACACGTAGCGCAGCATTGCCTACTATTTCTTAACACATCAACATTCATGCGGTGTGATTATTTGAACACCTCTGGTGGTTATTCTGGCATGGATGTCATTCCCGTTGTCTAAGTTGCCACTGACAATCTTCCATGCTAGACCAATTATTTAGGGCGGCTTTCAACTAATGCGTTACTTATAGTTCCTTCGATAGCTCTATTCTTCGTCTCACTTTATCTGTCAAAGTTGTGCACTTGACCACGTCGTATCCATGTAGACACAAGACAAAGTTGAAATATCTCGATGTACTAGAGTTGCCGATGAAAGAAGGAATACTTTCCTTTGGAAAAATAAAAGCTTCCAACGCAAATCCTACGGGATTAAATGTAAACATACTGTCTGTGGTGCGATAGAGCTCTTCAGGCCACTCCAGTGACAATTTGTGAGAAAGTGAACCGTCTTCTCATACACTTCAATGCTCGTATTTCGTAAAATCTGTGCCCAGGACTAAAAAAGGTTTTGTGTGACATATTTTTAGACAACACGTTGTGGAATGAGACTAGACTTCTAACGATAACTTCACTGATGAGTAACAGGATAACACTAATGTCGAACAAGAATAAAATCATCAACAAAGAATCCATATGGCACAATCACAGATGATCATTTCGAATCCAGTTGTCATACATTTAGTTATATCTGTTTGTTTTTCGATCGAAGCGAAGGAGAGGAAGAAAAAAAGTGGCGACGATGACAATTTGACAAATTCGAATAGTACACCTGCCAAATAAGTTTCTGCTAAATGTCAAAATAGAAAGGATCGTCGATGATCTGTTTGCACAGAATGATTATTGGAAATTTTTTAAATCAAGAATCGATCATAGTTTACAATAATAAATCAAAGAGTCTTTGAACTCGAGTCAAATTAACATTGAAATCTTCGTCGCTGTCGACCACAGTCGGCAAAATCCAGTAAGAATGATTGAGTAATTGGGATTGTGTATAGTAAATATAACCGACACACGGTTTGAGCTCGTCTGGATATGACAATGAACAAACAATTGGCAATGAACTTGTCTCAGATCGATAGGGCATCACTTCGATAATAGTCGTTCCCGATGGAGCAAAATTCATATTTGATTGAGCTCCACCATGTACACCGATGATAATCCGAGCATTATAAAACAATTCGATTTGTTTTCGAATATGATCACTGTGATTCGAATGATCATATTGCACATATGTCAACGAATGTTTCGATGAATATTCACGAAGAATTTCAATGAAAGGTTCTTCATTCAGAATGAGACGACCCGGATTCATGGTATTCGTTTCTGTGCGTTGAATGTAAATGAGATATTTTTTGGACGACATTGGTTCAGATTTTGGAAGACCGACCAGAGACCAGTACATGGCGCGAGCATCTTGCCAAAGACGAGGATGAATAGCTGGTGTTCGACATGGATTTATCAGAAGACGAGCACCCAATTTCATACCGCGATTATGATGAATAATTCGGTTTGATTCGTTCACACCTAAAATGCATTCATTCGGTTAGGTTGATCGTCGACGAAAGATGCTCACCGAGCATTTCCCAGATCTCTTTTACTGCTCGATCGAATCGAATTCCTCTCAAAATGATCACTTTGGCGTCCGGATATTTGTCCAGATAAGCTCGAGAATGAGACAATTTCGGTCCGATTCCATCGAGAAAATGTTGAAAACTCCATCCATCCGGCACCGTATAAATAATGGCTTTATCGTAGATCAATGATGCTTCGTCAGGAGACTTGAATGTACGTCGAACGGCCGTTTCATTATACTTATAACCGCAATCATCGTCGAGATAGAGACCATTTTTGACCAGAGCAATATGAACAGCAAGATGTTCTTTGGAATTATTGAAGTAGATACCGTTTGTTAAACAGGAACTATTCGGACACAGCTTCGAATACATCTTGTAATAAGTCGAATTGAGAAACCAATCGCGCGCTTCATTGTCCAAAAAGTGAGGTAAAGCACTGGTGAACGGCTCTAGATTATACGATAATTCATCGAATTCTTTATTTGATAATGACGTAGAAATCTTTATTGATTGTCTTCGTTTCACAACAAATTCAATAGTCAGATGCCACAATATATAATAGATGTGATTAATAACAACGGTAGATAAAATGGCAATGCTAACATATTTTGACAAACGACGCGGACGCAAGTACATTGTGTAACAATAAAATCATCAGAAAAATAACATCACTACAACACGGATTCATATCGATCAGTCGAAGGATCTTTTCCTCAAGCACAAGACAGTCTCCTGGGAGGTTCAACGGATGTGTCCGGTTTTATTGTGAAAAAGCCTTTGGAGACGTAATCAAGATTCAATTATACTCTGCTAACTGTGCGAAAACCTCCTGTATATTTCTCTCATTTAAAACGATGTCTCTCGAGAGGTAAAATTGAACGGACTGACATAAAGAAGCAGATTTTGTAAAAAAAACAGTCATTATGGACCACTTATTCAACATACATTGGACTCTCAAATGAGGAGTTGCTCGAAAATGGAAGTGCGAAAATCATTGAAATACGTTTTTCACAAGGTGAAGATGGTGTTCGATTCATGACTTCAGTTTACATCAATTGATAGAGGATGGGTGAATGCTGCCTGTTAGGGTCCGCTGCTGCCTACGTACACCAAAATTGTCAACTCAAAGTTATAAAAAAAATAGTATCACTTCAGGCTGACGAGAGACAGGTTCAAGATGAAATAAATGACACTTCAGGCTTCACTGCTGTTCGTCGGGCCAATTACGCGTGTCAATTGCAATCTACGATCGCTCATTACTTTTAACGATTTCGATACTATTCTCTTCTTCGTGCTCTGCATGAGGACACAGGGAAAAAAATTACATTTGGCCCTCTCTTTCTCTCATATTCGTTCTGTTGATAGTCAATCTCGTATTCAAGAGAACAAAAACGACAAACGTAGATATAGGTCTTGAGTTCTGCCTAGTATCGCGCAGGTGATCGAAGTGGCGAGGCGTGAGGGACAGAAATTAAATGAGAAATAGACGATTTCAACAGGTGACGGGAGGAGGAGGGGTTGCTCCACCATCTCTGCCATCTTTATGATTGGTACCGTCTTGGTGGAAAGCGCCGGAAGCAATACGTCAGATGAAGATATTCGTATAGTAGAAGTATTTTTTGTCTTTGGGACCAGTATTGATTCTTGTCAGATTAATTCACCCTTCATAATTTCTAACATCTATAGTCATTCTTCGAAAAAATACATTGAATACTTCAGTGTATCCACACTCTCAACACATCGCTCTAATGGGTGTGTGAAGTTTAGGGTACCCAACAAAGTCCCCTGCTACCAGCATGTCACACATTCTTTTTGGGTACTTGTATACTTTACGTTGAGAGACGTTTGGGTGTTGAAGTTTTCTTTGATCCCCAGATCGATCGTTCCGACCGCGTGAACCTCCAGAAATCGGTCGGAAACAACAGAATCGACCGATTCCCACAAAGCAAGAATGATCTGGGTTGTTTAGAGAAATCGACACAAATAGCAATAGGCTATGACGGCGAGACATGCAGGAAATGTTCACTGCTGTGAATGAACCAGAGATGAGTCGTCCTAGCGTGTGTTCTTCTCCAGGAAACGATAAGGGTGATCAGAGACACCGATGCCCACAGAGTTGAGGGATGTACCGAGTTTATTGGAGTAGGTATCCAAAACCTCAAGTTGAAATTTCTGAAACTATCAGCTAGCAAAACTGCACACCTTGACCCTTTCACTGTTGTATTTAATATTGCGTTCATTTTTATTTAGTCGAACATTTCGCTTTTCGGATGATAGCTTGTGAGGACTTAAGTTCTAATCTATTAGAGAAAAAGATGAATTCATAGGTTTTCTACCATTAAACGCTTCGTCGATTTTCGTTGGTCTCCTTCTATTTTTCAAAATGGTTGAGGTATCCAGCTAAAACATATGACAGTATGCAACTTAGGCGCGTGCGATGAGTGCAGTAATAATGAACTCTTGTCATCATTGCACGTATAGATATGCCAAATCCTCTGGAATAGAAGGCCATCCGGAGAAAAATTTCAAAACGCAGGATGGAAGGTCATGAGTTTTTCTTTCTACACATCAAAGTTTGGAGGTTTATAAACAAAAAATAACTACAGTCGAATTTTCAATTTTCCTTCGGGTTTCTCTAACAGACAGCCTAGCTTGTCGTGTAGAAAACCTATTTTTCCGACATTTAATCAGCGAAAATCCTATTGGAACGTCAAAAAACTGTTGCAGACATCCCTAGTTTGCTAGACAAAAGCTGGCAAAAGACTTCTAGTCGACAGAAGAACTCTCCGAATCGAACGCTGTGAATTTCCATCATAGAAGACAACGCTCTTCACTTTTGAGGAAGAAAGTTTACGTCACATTTACGTAATTTCTCTTTCTAAAAAATATAATTTCAAGAAAACCGAAGTTCAGTTGTGATTTTCAAACTAGACTGAATACGAATGAAACTGGGAAATTGATCGTATTTTCATCACTGAATTGTTCTTCCTGCCAAAATCCATGTGATATTGAGAAGTCGAAACAAATTTCCAAAAAACAACGAACACAGCAACAACATATCACAGACGTCAAATGTTTTTGATTTTCAGCTATTTCTTTCTTTGTCTTATTTGTCTGATAACAGTTATTTACATTTATTACAGATTTGAAGAGAAAAAAAGGAATGTGAGTCGACCGAATTATTGAAAGACGAAACTAGATTAGCGATGTGGCTTTTTTAAAGATTAATTCGTCGACCTTGAACAAGTCGACTTCTGTGTTTCCAGAGATCCTACAAACAAAAAATGTTCCACAAGAGTTCGTTTTTGTTAGAAATTGCTCACTAGAAATGTTGCCTCATGAAAGCCTGTTCTCTTGCGAAAAGCATCTCGAAATTCGTTTGACATGGGCTCTTGAAATTTCTCACATTCGACATAGTAACATGATGAATCAGCATAGTGACAGGAGATAACCTTGAACAACGGAGACAGAGAACATGATCGAATTTAATCGTCACTATTTAAGTAACCTTTCGAAATCCCCCTGTTTTATTGATGCCACTACCGTGAATGAGCAATGGATGAAAAAAGATTGTATCACCTGAAGATGAAAATTAAAAAAAGGTTAGATTGGTTGATATCTTACCTGTCCACATTTCCAAATGTTCTCGCTCTTGATTGGCATCAAAATTCTTGATGCCATAATACATTTTGTTGACGCCTCCCTGGAGGAAAAACCGTTTTATTTTCATAAACTATTCAGCACGCAAATGATTACCTCCCAATGGGGATAATCGTGATCTTCGATTTTGCCTTTATGCGTTCCGGGTAAGACAACAAGACATCCATTTTCTGGATGAATATGTTCCATGGCAGTCCATGCGCACACAATGCGATTTGCTGGTCGAAATGGGAAAAAATACAAATCTTGATGGAGTGGATGTCGTGATGATTTCGTTCCCGAATCCGGCGGCTTATTGACCAACTAGAAGGCAAAATAGACGTGTCGGATTGATTTCAAAACAGTTCTTTACCATTGTATGCATGGCCATTATATTAGGACCAGTAAAATTTTCGACATATTTGACAAGATCAGGTAAACAACAATATTGAAAAAATTCATCGTCCAATGTAAAATCTTGAATTCTCGTAATAGTCTTTTCAGTTTTAGCCAAATTTAACTTGGCAGAAGTAACATCTTTCACCAATGTCATAGCGGGCACTTGAACCTTTCCCACACATACATCTTCGAATCGTTTTCTAAATTAGACATCCAACAAATCAGTAGGATGAGAAATCTTCTCTTACCGAAATCGTTCGATTGATTCTGGTGGAACGAGTTTACGAATGAGGATATAACCATTTTTTTCGTAAAATTGACGTTCTTCAAATGTCAGATTCCCATCGGGACGCGTGTAACGTAATGGTTGTTGTTCCTTGTTCCATGTATTTGTCTATTCAAAAAGAAAAACATTGATAGAAACTTTACTCTTACAAAATTGTAGATCCATTCCATTATTATGATTTTCGTATCTTGCAAAACACGCCTCTCGTGATTCAATTAACAGATTGGCTGTTTTTGACTGAATCTCAAGCATTGTTAGAGAAAGAAGAAGTGCGATTTGCATACATGCTGTGAGGCGAATCGAATCTGCTGAACGATTGTCTGAAATTGTTGGGCACACTTCTAAACATAGGATAGTTAACGATAAAGCAACGAATGTAGTTGCAAACTAACTGACGGTAGGAAACAGTTTTTGTACACGCATGGACCACATTGATAACAATCTAATAATGTCGTTACCAAGTAGTTCTTTTCTTATCTTTTTCGAAAGAAAGAGTCATCTACACAAAAGCTTTTATCTATTCAGCCACTCCAAACATAGCACACATGACCCATCAAACTGACCAATTGAAAAACAAATCGAGGGCGCTGTATTCGCTCAAAATTGTTCTTCGAATAGAACTGAACTCGACCTTTTGAAATTCGATGCCATGTAGTCGATAAATATATCGACCTTCTAGTCAACGATCTGTCTCGTGGATATTTCTCCTTGATTGTCTGCAAACATTTCGAGGAAGCAACTATTTTTATACGATATCTGTACATTATTTTTTGTTGAAAATGTTTGCACAATCTCATCTCTTGTTCGAACGATTCTATCGTTCTATTCAAATTTCATTCCAATTAGAAATCGATCATTTTAAAATGTACAAAATCACATTTTTGATGAAATCATGGAGACAACTTTGACAGCATCTTTTGTGCACTTCGTAAAAAAATATCTTTGAATCAATCTGCTGTGAAGAAAAACTTTTGAAAGCAATATCGTTTGTCTAATGTTTAGAAAAGTATTTCCAGGAAAATGAGTGCACTTGTCTTGTTGTTTGTTTTTTCTTGTATACCACAAAGGAAAGAATCGAACTATTCTGTCAAACTTCTCTATGACTATTTCAAACATGCAAGTTCGCGATGAAAGTCCTTAGCTGTGAGAGAATATGGCGTATCTCTCTTCGTTGCATCGATCCATATATGAACTATTCGTTGTACCTGGATCGAATTCATTGGATTTTCAAACATGTGTAAAAGAAAACAGCTTTTTTTATTGAACTTTCGCTGCATTTCAGCTAGTAAAACTTGTTCTCGACTAGATCCATGCATCGTTGACATCTAGTGTATACTATCAAGTATCTCATTATAGTTGCTCGGGCTTATTAGAGAAATTTGCTTTAAATACCAGTCATTCTCACATTGGTATTATTCGTCTATCAGTCAGTTTGTATGTGTCTCTTCATTTTTCAGATATTTCATGGCGTGTCACTCAACCGATCCCGATTACTAACGTCCAAGAAGGTCGCCCTTATTTTTACTCTGCCCATCCTTTGACCAAAATCGGCTCGTGAGACGATCATTTTGATGTTGACACAAAATGTGTTCTCTCTGTAAAAGAAGGTCTACTAAATGGAGCTGATTTGGATTCTGCCCATCTGTTCTCGATACTCGTCCTATCCGTATTGGCATCAGCTGCTTCATGTCATTACTTCCGAGATGACGACGCAACGATCAGACTTGACTTAGCCGATCGGGTCTGTGCCGAAATTTGCGTAAACATTCAATCATCCGAACATCTTTTCAAACGATACAAGAGGCTCGAAAAAAGAAAAAAACACATTTACAAGTAAGAGACGAAGAGAGAACAACAAGCTAGACTAGCTTCGCCTGTTGCTCGGCCAACGTCCATTGTCCTCCGTGTCCGATTCATCGGTCGAATCCTCTAAGTCACTCTTGTCATCGTGACCTATATAGAAATGATTGATCAGTGATTATTGCGAGAGATCGTTCGAGCTTATCTACCTGAGATGGGAAAGAAGAGAAGCTTTTTTTGCTCGGAAGAAGACGAACTCTTTCGTTTTCTGCTATATGTCATCGTCGCCGGTTGAAACTGCCTCATGTCAGTTGTCTCGCGAAGATATTTAGCCGATTCGAAGAGACGACAATATTGATCGTCATCAATATCAACGTGTTCGGGCTTTTGTCGTTTCCATCGATTATCTAAGATGATCACAGAAAACATTGACGTACTTTTATCGGTATTTGAATGATGACTATTTCAGTTTCAGACTATCATCTACATCTATCGCGTTTCAACGCTTCTATTGTTCATAATCCTCACTCGATTGCTTCAAACGGAGAAAAATAATGGAATTGTTATGGCGGAAAAAAGCCCGAGTCGATTCAGCCTAGTTTTTTAGTCTTTAAAAGCAGAGATAGATGATCCCGTTTGTCTATTACTTTTCCTAACGGTGTTCAAATGAGTCGGATTGACTCGATTTCTCATCCAAAGAGACTCATTATATTCTCGGTTGTTAGCAATCAGTTGCGACTTATGATCCGTGGAATTTAGAATAGGATGGCATTGATCGCCAACAACTGTGCATTATATAGTAAGTTGATTTTGGCACTGACCTTCATTATACAGTTCAAAGGATTCACAATGAAGACGTGTGAACTTTGAATAAACAAGTTATTGACACATCTGATGAAGGATAAGAGTAAACAAGATATGTCTTACGGCGAATAAAGGTTGTTTTTCGGACTTGGCTACCACATCGTGATAGAGATGACGTCCAAACCCTAGAAATACCTCCTCCATGGCAAAAACCCATGTCGCCCTGCAGAGGCGTTGAGCCATGCATACGTCGAGTTCCCATACGAGATGGCGTCTTGGTCAATCTAGACACAAAAAATAGAGGGGCCTAGCATCGAGATGCGAAAAGAGGATCATACGAAGGACAATCAGGCAACTTAGTCGACTGGTAAGCGAGAAAGGCCGGCGTCAAACAATGCATGTATTCGCCGAGCAATTTGACGGTGCCTAACGTGAGATGTTTGAGATAGAGCATTTGATCGGAAATACTCTTCGACGCGTGATAGTTCCACTAAGAGAAACGACATACGATGTTCATCATGGAAAATGAAAGAGGTCAGACACCACTGACCTCGCCGTTTATATGTATTGTTGCCTGATGCTCGCCAGGTGAATTATGAAGTTCGGTTTCCATATAATTGTTATACTCATAAAGTCCACATAGGCCTATCTTAACATCAAGCTTCGAAATCGATTGAGTTACATAATCGATGATTTCTTCATCGGCATCTTTTTTCTTCATCGATGACTTCTGCGCAAACTTTGGCAACAACATGGCGAATGAATGAAGGATTGGTGAGGAGACCGAGAGCTCGCTCGTGAATGTCAACCAAGAATCGAGTGTCTGGAGAGAGATCCAGAGTAACGAAAGGCTATACAGACCGATGCACAACACAATGCGAGATCAAAATAATGTTTTCCTTACACCAGAAATACCAATCGAAGCACTTAAATCATTGATCGTGGGGGTGCTCCATATTCGCTCTAGTGAAAACAAAAACCGGTGAAGGAAGAGCGCTGTATAGTACGTTGTCTGACGGTAAGCAGCGTAATGAAATAGGCGAATCAACATCACAATGCACTTATGAGGGTGATATCTGTTTGGTGAAAAGGAACAAAGAGAGCTGATATAGTAAATCATGTGCTCTATTACATTGCGTATTTTATTTTTCTTTAAAGTGAGTTTCAAAATGCAAAAGATTGCTGTACTTTAGCGATGGTTCGAAATAGATGGAGCAACTTTGCAGACGAAAAATGCCAACCACACCAGATCTCGCTTATTAAATCCTTCGTTTCAGTCGGTCAGAGTTTTAGTTATCATCATTATTAACTGTATGAGACAGATTTTATGTGTGTCAAATATCAGCTTCTGAAAATGAGTTTCATCTCTATGCTTAAGCCGATAACAATTTGCATCGAGTTTACGAAAAATCTTTCGAAAGGCCAATTCGATGTTCACATATTAGGATTAAACGTATCTTTAGAACAATAGAAACAAAACCAAATTGGAAGTCATCCCTTGGCAAGCGCATATTTAGTCAAGACAGTTGCTTTATCCTCCTTTTATAAATATTAGCCACGCCACAAAATCAAACGAATGCCGGTACGCTCGAGATAAGACTCGTTTGTTCTTCAAACGCATCCGAAATTCCGAATACATTCAGATGCTTTTCAAATCTAAGCGCGTTCGTCCAGCAATTGCGTTTATACGCGTCTCAGGCATCAGACAAGTTCGATTGTGTTCTAAATGGGATACATTTGGTCTCCAAATACATCCAGACGCAGTTAGAGTTCTAACCGGATCTAGATTTGTTTCGGATCTGACTGTGTTTGTCGTTCATTTGTGTTTACGTGCATTTTAAATCGATTGTGTCCTCTGATAGTGTTAGAATATGTTACAAATGAATTGAAGTCGGGATTCAGATTTAACGGAATTGAAAGTTTTCGACCATCTGCACAGATATGTAATGAGTGCTTCGTATTGCTTGGTAAGAAAAATCAAAAGTCTCAATGATTGAGCTTGAATTATCTCATTATTCTTGTCGAATATTCTTCTGTTTTCAACACATGTTAAGTGACTGGAATGCCTCCACATAATTGTCAATGACACTTTAGTGCAATTGCTAATTCGTAGCGATGAACAATCAAATATACAAAATCTATTTTTCAGTAAAGCAATTTAGTTCCGGTAGCCTTTTCTTGCTCATTACCTCAACGATCAGTGGTACTCACACTGGACGAGTAGTTCGTCTGTAATTACAAAATTTTTCGTTGTTTTCTGAAGAAATCTGGAGAGAAACTGCATCTTTCTCTCCAAATTGAAGCAGATGACACTTTATACATGTGCCTTCTATTTACCACCGTAACTTCTTGCGTTCGAGCTATGTGAGTCATCTCCTTCGTCACCAGGGCTCGCGCAATTTGACCTATCTCACACATTTTGCAAACATGCGGTTGGCATCTCGATTATTGATCCCATGTCCTCCTCTCCTTCGTCACAAAGCCTAAAATGACGTAGGAGAAGTTAGCACCCGATTCGATATTTCTTGTTCCGATTCGCTCAGCGACCTGTGTTGGCGTTATCAAAGGATGTGTTGGATGCAGAACAATATCGTTAACGGAGCGAAAATCCGACGCATTTGCAATTAATGATATGATAACACAACACCACTGGGAATATGAAAATTGTCAGATGTCTCCATCTAAACCAACACAATAAATTATCGGCAATAGATTGGTCTATATAACATAACAGATAGTTTCAAATAGTGACAAAAGAAAATTTTTCGTTCTGATTTTATTTAGGAATTTTTACATACCGATTGAAGTGGAACCGAGCATCGATATTGTTTTTTTGAATTCGATTATAGTAGAGACGAAATGACATCATCCAACATTCGCAATATTTCTATTTCCTTTGAATAGTTTATTACTAACTTCTTACCAATAAGAAAACAGCCAACAGACAAGAAAAATGATAGCAAAGAAAACAAAAATGCATAGCCATCCTAATAACTTCAGCTGAATGAAAACCTCAAGCATTGCACCTCTCCCCCTAACATTCGGAAAAGGTGTATCTTCAGGCACGGGAACGTTCAAGAACTCGCACAGTGGCTTCCAACCGTCCTCAATGCGATAGACAAGAAGTTGTTTAGCAGGAATCTGCTTGATTACTTCGTTATTGTGTTGTTCGAAGACTTGAATGACGTGTTCCCGATCAGATAGACGACCGTCGAACTTGGTGATAAACATTTTCTTCATCAGTTTAGGAAATGCGTAGCTTCGCACGAACTGTCCCAATGCATAGGGCATATTTTCCTGGATTTCATCGAGCGTGTGCTTGAAGCTTTCGTACCATGAATTACTATCGCGAACGGTCAAAATGATTTTGGCGTCGGGATAATAGCTGAGCAAATCGCGGTAGAACTGAGCACCTGGAAAGTCGACGACAGCATCGTAACCAGCAAAGATTTCGTCGAATAAGCGTTTACGCTCCTCTCCCTGTTCATCGTAGACGCGTAACCAAAGGGAAGCGTGCGGTGAACGATCGAGGATATCAAATATGTGGTAACAGTTAAAGCCCAGTCGATCAAGAGCGCTCTTCAGGCTGAACGTTCCCGTACGCCCAAAACCAACACCAATCACTTTGAGACCACTCATATCGACCGATTCTCTTTTCAGCTGTCGCACACGATAACTGATAGCAAAAAAAAGGAGAGTGAGGGTGAAGAGGAGGAGAAGAACAGCAACGAAAGGATGCTAAACAGACACGCTTCAATGCCCTTCGTGTACATTGACGCGAAATGAAGACAGTCACACTTGTCATTGACTCTATCATGCAGCTAATCGTACGGTTTTCTCTTCGGCTATTGAAGCACAATTGTGATTCGCATGTTCTTTGCTTGCAGATACCGAGTTTCGACAAAACTATTGCCGGTTCTCTCTTCGACTACTGCTTCTCAGCTTGCCAACCTCAGAAAGAGAAGAAATCGGATGAGTGAGAGACAGATGATTGATTGAAAGTCAGTTTAAGAGGACACCCATGGGTCGGCCGAGAAATCGAGGCATCGGTCATTTTTTATTTTTTTATCTAATATGCCCATTTTAATCAGCGATATCGAAAACCTCTAAATTCAAATTTGCAGCGTTTTTGGTGCGTCAAAAACTGAACAAAATCAGATATTATAATTTGCACACTAAGTCAGTTTTATTAACCCAACATTGTTCATGACTAGGCAGTTTTTTCGAGTTAGAAAGGTGAAATTTCCGCAGTGTGTCGCCTCTTGTGCAGTCATTCTAAGACCCTCCAAGCTGATTTTAATCAGGATTTCTATGCTTGTCAAGTTTAAACTCTTCAGCTACTATGAATCGTCAGATATCGAATATCAATCATCGTAGAATGAAGCCTCTGGCACTTGTCTAAGTATGCAAGCGTGAACAATACAACATTTCGAATTACATATCAAGTGAAAATAAGAACATCTTAAATGATACGGATTGTCGAATATTTTCAAATGCTTAGAAGACGACTTCCTCATAGATATTCTTTGAGATTCAAATTATAAGCCGCTTATGATGTGTAATATGCCTTAGATGCGTGTATAATCAGCTGAACAAAAGACACATAGACAGGCGTTTACACAGGAACGTTTTAAGAGAACTAGAGAAGTTGAGGAGCGGTGCGTTCCTTACACAGCTCTGAAGAGGAAAAAATCTTCCCGATTTATGCAGCAAATCGAAATCACAAAACTAATTTGTGAAATTCGCCGTTCATTCTTGCAATAAACAGATCCGATGTGTTTCTCCACAGATGTTATTTTATCTTTTCTCTGGACGTCGTTAATTGTGTTCATGTTATTTCCTCCTCTTCCTCTGATTGCGATAACACGCTCCCGTTCTTATCATCTCGTGCCTTATGTCACATGATCTTCATTCTTTTTTTTGTTGCATTTGTTGCGTTCTCATTTTTGACGTGCATAAGACAAAACAAATCCTGCAGATCGATCGAATGGATCCGGATAATGATTCGAGAATAGTTATACTTGGCAGGCTGAAAAACACTTTTTGATGTTAACTTTAAAATTGATACTTGTTGTTGGATTCATCATGCTTTTAATGGATCTGATACTCAACGCAATCATATAGTGCCATCATCCGCTTCACAGCAGTATGTCAACGAGCATTTTCTCCATCGCTGTTATTGACTATTTTGCAAATAAGTATTTGTCTGCGGCATCAACAGAGTAAAAAAACTACCCGCGTCCATGAAGAACAAATTAAAGGACGCAAGAGAAAAATATCCTAGCAGCACCATGAAGTGGAAGAATGACATATTTAGATTGCCCACGTGTGCTCGAACGACACAACATCTACGATTTCTCACTAGCCAAATACCTGAAGTTTGATTTTTAACAGAAGCAGAAAGAACGAAGGTTGAAAGAAAAAAATCAATATTTTGCGTCCTACAATCCTTCACTGCCTTAACATAGTTTGACAACAAAGTGAGTAATTAAAGAACCACATAACTGAGTTCGTTGTATCGTCATACTTATTGTCACGTTTAGTTTAGACATTATAATAACATGGGCAATACTGTAGCGTTCCTAGAGGTCGAAAAGAAAACGTGGGTACTGCACACACTTTTGTATGATGAAGTTGTTCGTACAGCAACCAAACGAACACTGTCTACCTGCTTTCGACGTGGTCAAAAAGTTTGGCTGGCAAAACACGTAGTTCCTTCCACAGCTTCGAATTTGAGCACTGGTTCATGACCAATGGCACATACTTTCTCGAGTTTGGTGAAGCTAATATTTCTATATACACCGCTGTTGTGAACATCAACAATCTAAGACGGCAGCAGCATGACGTTGTTTCTCAACCTAATATTGTCGTGGATGAAGAAATGGAAATTCGTATGTATCAAGTCATTGGTCTCTCGAATTATTCATTGTGCCTACGCAATAGTGAACACATTGCCAATTACGTCATGCATGGTCGATGGCACAGCAGTCAAATGGAAGATGCTGGCCGCATCATGAACGCATTTCGGGATAATCTGATGGGTGAAAGTCAAATTCGTTTAGTGAACACGCCACCATCGGATATTCGTACTTGGACATTTGACGGTCACCGTGGTGTTGTTTATGATTTTCTTGAGCCATATTATCGAGCGACAAGGTTCGACTATTATCTGGACGCTGAAGAGGACACGTACAATGTGTTGATTATTGGACCGACGGGTGCCGGTAAATCTCATTTGATCAATGTCCTTTTCAATAGTCCCATCTGCGAATCACGAATCAGTCATATTGGTGTCACACCTGAAATTTACTTCATTCGTGGTCAAGGACTTATCACATCACGTAGCCCTAACGCCAAGACACGGGCAGACACAGTTGTTCGCCAACGACCGGTTGTAGTGACTGACACTATCGGTCTATGCGACAATCGTTTCACAGATCAGCAAGTATTCAATCTTATTCAGGGCCGTGTGAGTCGCAACTTCAAGACTATCCATGCGGTAATCATTGTTCTACCAACGGATCGCATCATTCAGGTCGTCCAGGATAATGTCAAGAAGATACTCACTTGGTTAAGATATGACAAGAATCACGGGCGGTTCCTTTTTGTATTCACAAAATCGGAAAATACCGATAGCAAACTGCAGGAACAACTTCGTGAACAGGCGATTGGGACACTTGGACTCAGACATACAGCACGTCGAATGATAGCCACTGGTGAGCAATTCAATGAAGTTGTGTATGTCGGGTTTCCAAGAGCTGATCTACTGAATGAAGCTGGGAAGAAAGGCGTTAGAGATTCGTATGAACGATTGAAACCACTGGTGACGTTGGAGCCTGTTGAACCGCCGATTGATTTGGATCGTTCTAGGACACTTTGTACAATTCTTTGATCCATCTCATTATCAAATGGCCTTTTTAATATTGACTTTTCTATATCAGACTTTTAGCCTGTAAATGTTCTACTTTTTCGTAAAAACAACGACTTGTTCCAAATTACGTCATATTTGTCCCCGAGGATATTTTCCCCCGAGACATTTTACCTGGGACATTGTCATCCAAAGACATTTTTCCTTAGGATAATCTATTTTTAGGGCTATTTTCCAGGGACATTTATGCGAGGACAATTATGACATATACCCCTGTTCCGATACTTTGATCAATATGAACTGTCACCAACTTGATAGCGGAAGTGTCAGTATGAGTAAATAATCACGTTTTTGGCTTCTTCACCTGATAATTCATACCTTGTTCATATATATTACGTAATGATATATGAAAGGTGAAAGTCAAATCATGAAGTTCCATAATAGTGAATATACGAATGCACTGACATGTGACTATATATCTTTTATCATGTTGTTTCCTATTAAAATGGGAGCATTTGTGAACGACTTTGTAACATAGAGCCTACATTGACAAGAAAAAGCACGTCACAAAAAGCATGACAAAGTGCGTCA
>CAWUHI010000143.1:0-16519 GCA_963921925.1 Sphagnum tenellum | reverse complement strand
GTTGCATAGAGATGGAAAATAGAAAACAATCCTTCCATGTTTGGAGTGAAATTTGATGCAATTTTATAACACACCTAAATAACTTGGGCTCCATGCTACTATGCACTACCACTAATGATAAACTTATACATGCATTTGGAATTGTACAACAAAATTATCATGAACAAAAAACAAAGAAAGATTTTTCAAAATCTTCAAAATGAAATGTGTTTTCCTCTCTTACATTATACAAGTAAAAATGAAAAGAAAGGCCATGAATGTTGTAAAAAACAAACCACAGTGAAATACCAACTTTTTTATAAAAAATTCAAAAGATGCATGCAACAAAAATATTAAAAAAAGAAATCCAAAAGGGTCCAACTCTATAAAAGGTTGTTATGTAAGATATCATTTTTGTTGTCATATAACAAATTTTGAAATATAATAATTCATTTAAACATATTATGGAAAAGAACATGGTAGGACAAAATATTATGGGAGCCTATTATCATCCTACCTAAACCATATTTGATGAAAGTTCATCATCATTAGAATTATAATTATATGTTTTCCATTCATTCCAATCACATTGTCATCAATGAAGTTTGTGAGCCATGGATTATAACTCAACAAATAATTAAGCTTTAGTTCCTTAAATTTTCTTAGTATTCATGATTTGAATGCTTATAAACCTTCAAGTAGTGATTATTAATAATTGGATTAGCTTTTGTGATAATTCAGGGCATAGAGTACTTCTTGGTTTTTAAACTCAATAATATTTTTTGACTTGAAATACTAATTTTTAGATTTGAAAATAATAATTTAGAACTAAAATATCAAATTTAAATAAAATAATTTTGGAATTTAAATAACAATATTCAAATTTGAGATGTCCATTTTAGACTCAATTAATAATTTTCAGACTGGAAGTACTAATTTTGAGAATCCAAAATAATAATTTGGAATTGAAATTTCAAGTTCAAATCAAATGATTATTTAAAATTTAAATGAAAAAATTTCAGAATTGAAATATAAATTTTCATATTCATATAAAAATATTCAAAATCAAATGTCCATTATTATAATCAATTAATAATTTTTTCGAATTGAAATACTAATTTTTCGATTCAAGAATATTAATTTAGAATCAAATATTAATTTTTAGATCAAATAAGCTTTTTTGAATTTAAATTGAAAATATCATATTCAAATCAGAAATTTGAAATGCAAATAATGTTTTAAACAATTGAGATAAAAATTTTCAAATTCAAATATCAAGTTTCAAATTCTAATTTATTTTTAAAAAATTAAAATAATAATTTTCATAATTGAAATATCAATTTTCAGATTTGACTAAGAAATTCAAAGTGTAAATATTAGTTTTGAGATTCATTATATGAACAATTTAAATAAGTATGCATATATATATAATTTTAGTACATACATTAAAATACATCCCTATGTCATTGTAGAATACCTTTAGGATGCAACTAATTTGGTGACTATTTGAATAATGGGATATATCAATCTATTAACGAATGAAAATAAATGTAAAATTGATGCAACCAATAGGATGAAATTTATGATAGTTGCATCATAGTTGTGAAAATGACCGAAATAGTTGAAATTTGGTCTTCTAGTTGCAAGTATTTCCAAATTTAATCACAAACAACTACAAGTCGCATGTAGTTGTAAATGAAGTGCTTACATTTTGGCTGATTTCTATTAGTGTCTGAACCATAACACCAAAATATGCTACATCCATGGGGTTCTTCGTGCTCAACAACGATTCAAAGGGACTCTGTTCCCAAGGGGGTTGGACAATTTGGTCATTCAAAACAAAATCTAGATCTTGAATATAAGAAACGTACTCGTTATTTTGGGAATAATTGGTATTAGTGGTACCAATTGAAAAAAGAAAAGGGGGAATGACAAGGGCAGATCAAGGAAGAACATGATGTTTCTTTGTAAAAACTAAAGGAATTGATGTAAAAGGTGGGTGAATTTTTGGAGTCAATGGATTTGCTAGCACAAATTTATCTAATCAGTATGGAGGCACATTGTCGACTCTTTTATTTGGAACCCCAAGCACCACCTCTACATAAACCACTCATGCCACAATCAAAGGCACTTGATTTTTGGGGAAAAAATAGTTTCATGTCATGGCCATGTAAACCTCTAACATGCATGCCTTCATATGTTCATCCATGTAACTTGTATATTGGGTGTAATTATTTTTCATGCGGGTCTCATGCTTATAAAGTTCTTGTCAATGTGGCACCACCACACATAGGAAAAACATAATGTGTACAACCAAGGCCTGGGAAGGTTTTGCCATCTAACATCTACTATGACAGTTGGGTCTTCAAGTGCTTTGAGCATTGCTTCATGTCATCTTCCTTTCATGCCATGGCCCTTGACCACTCTCCTTTGGTCCACATCATTCACCACGTACGCACCGTCCATTAATAAACATGTAAACGTAAATTAAGGTTAAAGGTGGGGTAAATTAAGGTTAAATTCAATATATATATAACAAATCAATATGGGGGTCCTTTAAAAGGCTCAACATTCAAGTCTAGCACATAGTTATTTTCACAATTGGTATCGTGAATTTTAAAAGCCTTCCCACTTTCTTCCAAGTGGCATTAATTGTTCAAAGAAGACATAGACTTCACATGTAGGGAAGAAAGTACAAGAAATGGAAAAAGTGTGGGTCAAATAGTGGACCCACACATCTTAAAGCCCCAAGACTGAACTTGGGCTTGTTTTAGTCACCTTTGGTCGCCATCATACGCACGATATGGTGTCGGGCCTAGTCCAACAACCTAAATTTACTAGCAACCAAATTTTTTTGGTCACCATTTAATGGCTTGTAGGCATCATAAATGTAGGGTTGTTGGATTTGAAGCTATAGTTGATGACCGGAAACTTTTGGTCACTAGTTGTCCCCACATCCAATTAGTGATTGAAAAAATTCGGTCACCATAGATGGGAACATTGTCAAATGGTGACCAAATTTTTTTTATCACCAATTTTTTTGGGTGCCTTTAGTTTTGGGGTACCACTAATTTAACCTATATAAGGAGGTTTGGATTCTAACTTTCCCTCCCTTTCTTTTCAACATGTATGATTCCAACTATTTTGGACAATTAATGCGCAACATTTAAAAGAAAGGGGGAAGGGGACTCCATGCACTTTTTTTGTTATTTTTGTGATTCCAACTTTTTTTGCAAAATGAAATATGTTGAGCAATGAAGTTGGAGAATAAATAATCAAATATGTTGGTAAATGGGACAACCACACCATTGTGATTTAGGTCTATGAGGGGGTAGATGTCATATATTTTCGACGCTGAAAAGAAGGCCAATATCATTTGGATATTTTTTTATTATTGGAAGACTTATTTTACAAGGACATACTGTTGACATTATATGTCAAAACTAATAACATAACGGACAAGGAAAATGTGTTCATAGCCTAGGATCACAATGGCACCAATGCCAAATATCTTCCATGTGTGTTCAAATGAGTCCATGTCTTGGATGTCTCCAATTTGCCTAAGGACTTGTTGTACAAAGACATCCTGACAAAGTTTCATGTTTATAACACATAGGACTATTTTGACACAATATGACATTTATTAAATTTCAATTGAATTCATAAATTTAAAATTGGAACAAATTTTTTTGCCACTTGAAGATCTATCTAGAAATTCATGAAAATACCATTGGGTGTAGTTATGTTAATAAGAACCAAAAGTAGTCGTAACCATTGCTTAATTCTATGTTTTTTACACCAATTTTTTTGAAAAGAATTTAAACTTGAAAATAAGTTAATTTTTTTGCACATTATCAAATATAACATCTTATTCAATAAATGTCCAAAATATGAAATTATTTCATTAACATTTGAACTTGTAAAAATAATGTAAAAAGACCTGCAACCATTGTTTTTTAATACTAAATGGAATTTGGAAAATTTTGAAAATGACAAATTTTGAACACAAACCTTAACAAAATAGTTTAAAATTTTTAAAAAATATTTAAAAAGACTTTTTGAGAATATTCCAAGAATATTTCCTAAAATAGCCACATAAAAGGGTGCTAGTGGCTCCTATTAACATGTTTGCACCCATTTTGATAATGTATTATCAGGGTTTCATTGATTAATGGATATTGTAAGCAATTTAGTTCAAATAAATTAAAAAATAATAATCATTTTTTTATTACAATAATTATAACTAAATGCTCCATTATTTTTGCCTCATGGGATCATTTTGAGTGCCCTTGGAATTGAAAGTTTCCAATTTGAATTATGGAAATGAGATTGTCTTATATGCAATACATCAATTTCAAAATAAGGTCCCAAACCAGATGGTTATAATTTTATTACTAAACAAATATACAATTGGAAGAAAATATGTTTATGCCACCATGTGGATTTGCATATAATGTTCAACTTATGTGTAAAAATACAAAATGCCAAATGCCTATGATTGTGAAGCCTTTGTATTCATGACCTAGGACGATGACTAATGGTAAAATTTGGATGTTGGGGTCGAGGCTCATGGTAGTCACTACCATTTTGGGCTTCAATTACCTCATCAGGATTGTTGGTGTCATTGTCATCATCATCATCATTGCACCTTTCACTTTTGAAATGTTTGTCCCATGCAAGGTTGTGATGTTATTTGGTATGAACGTTTTGTCACAATTTGTTTGGTGGGGCAATATCCTTCAATATCCAAAATGCCATCATTGATGTGTGGTTGTTCATAATTATGTTCACTTGCAAAAATAATTGTTGTTTGAATAGTAAGCCTTTTCCTTCAAATAACTCAATGTGTGGACAAAATTTCAATAGGTGGTGGAAGACGATTCATGGAAATTGCCACAATAACTAATCTTGACTCTATTGGAACTTGGGGGTATCAGGGGTTTTGGATGTTGTAAATATTGGTTGATTGGTGTGTGGTCAAAATCTTAATCACCTTCTATTGATTTCTCTAACTGCATCTTTAGGACTTTAAGGACTTGAATCTGCAACTTGGGGTGCATTTCTGTTAGTGATCGTATGCAAACCCACACATGGCTCTAATGTAATATCCCCAATGTCATCAACTACGATATTAAGAGGATTGATGAGTGGGCCATTTGTATGTTTGAAGTGTTATTTTCGTGTTTGTTGTGTGTTTGGTTCCGAAATGATGATTTGAATTAATGGTGTGTTCGTGTTAATTGGGGGGTCAACTTCCATGGAATTCATTGATTGCATGGGCGTGTCTTGACTTGGGGCTGTTGGAACATGTATAGCCTAGGGGGTTGCATCAGACACTTGAACATGGTTGTTTAATAATGGCATGTTCAAATTTGCATCACCATTATCTTCAAACAACATATTCTTCTTGTACCATGCCGTGGGGTTAATGTCAGGTCGTTCTCACAAGAGTTTCCTATTAATTTATATGTAAACTAAGTCCTCCACCCAACTTGATGTTAACCGATTTTGCACTTTGTTATGGACAAATGAATATGAACTCCAATTTTGCTTACATGATGATGTGAAACACATTTGCACCAAAATGCAATGAGCGATGGGTCCAAGTGTGCTTCCACCAACTCCAATCAAATCCCACCACTCACATGGGAGCAAGTCTAGGTCCTTCATTTGGAGGTGTCAAACAATGGACTTCAATTTCCCACAAAATTTACAATTTTTTTTCCAAGATAAGGCATAAATAGTCGAAGTATGAATTGTTTTCCACAAAACTTTGTTTAAATCTTGCTTCGCATTTGCATCATCAAATGGGCAAACTTCACCCATCAAGTATGGATTGAGAAGGGACCTTGCATAATGTAGGTCATTCGTTCACATCTTCCACCTTTGGTAAAATTGATCTTCAATCGCATTTGCAAGGTTTGATGGCAATTCAAATGGAAGATCTTGTAAGGATAAAACATGTCATTCCATTGTTTTTGTGATAAGCAATGTTTTCCCTATGCAAGGTTGTTTGCCATCAAATGCCTTCAATGACATTAATATCAATTCCACCATGTGTACAAAGTTAACAAAAGTATCCCAAAACTTGTCCCTCCTTATGTTGGTTTAAATAGCGCTCGCTTTGGTGAGTGACTTTTGATGATGATTTCCATGCAATGAGTTGACAAAAGTTGTCCAATCAGAATCAACAATAGTTTGTTCAATGGCAAGTTTGAGCTTGAACGACCTTTCAACCATTCAAAAATTGGTTGCAAACTGTCTTTTAGTGAGGTTTAGTAGCATTAGGTTAATCTCATAACAATGAAAGATTGTTAGTGGTGCATGGTGTTGTCATATGAAAAAAACAACAACTTTCACCTTTTCCATAATTCATTTCGCCCATGTTGGTTTTCCTTAATCTTCCAATGGCAAGTCTAGACAACGAGTAACACAACCCTAAAAATAAAAAAACTTAGAAAATGACAAATTAAAAGCTCAACTACATTACTCATGTTCAAAGCATTATTTGTACAAATTTGTATAATGTTGTTGACTTGATGGTTTCAATGTATCCATCCAATGCACTACATATGTAATGGGCATCCTTCTATTCCCTAGTTATGTCAATGGAACCTATGAATACATCGCAACTTGGACAAATAAACATTCCGTTCAACAATGGACACCTTGCAATGTTGTTCCAACCATAAAAACAAATGGTGGATCGAATTATGTGTCCTCTTGGTTACCTATTTGGACACATCCACCTTGGATTACTTTTGCAAATACGTGTGCAATTTATGGTATGATGGGGGTTTGTAATAGGTTCAAGATTTGGAGGTTGCTTTCACATCTTTTTGAATGATGGGTGTTGCACAACATCAAAGGCAATGTTAGATTCGTAAAAAAAAGTTGCCCACTTCTTGTCCAAATCCTATTTTTAGGTTGAATTCAATCCTTTGAGCAATGAAAATTGTCGAAAGGTTCAAGTGTTGTTATTTGTGGATCTATTAAAACCCTTTGTGTTATTTGTAAGTAGTGTGAAATTTCAAGCCCCTTCCACTTGAAATGTTGAAACAAATTTTCCTTCCACCGAAGGATTTAGTGTTTCCATGGCCATCATCACAAAGTGGGGACCCCCTTGTATTAGTGCTATTTAAGTGCTTTAACAATACTTTTACAAGATGTCCAAGGTTTAGTGCTTTGTTCGTGTAAAATAGGCATTGAAACAAGTTAGATTGTATTGATTTGATTTTGGTATTGTTTCAATGATAATTGATGTAGCATCGTATTTGCATTGTATTTTTGTTGTTTGACATGTTGTATTCACATTATGTCAATATTGTAATGATATTGCATTAGTATTGTGATTCTATTGGATATGCACTTTTAATTGTAAATGACACAATGTTGTTACAATATGGTTACAAACTCTAATATTGTTTTGATTCTATATTATATTCATGTTGTCTGCATTTTGAATTTATGTTGTACTCATTTTTTTTCAACATCATATTTGCATTGCATGTGCATTGTTGAACGTAGGGGATGCAATGTTGCAACAACATAGTAGTAATGAGGGAATGGATAAGTCAGCCTCTTCATAATGACCTGTCAGAATTCTTGTAACATATTCTGACAGCACCTTAAAAGACGTAATGTTACCACCTAAAAAGTGAGGGCAGCTTACATTTCATGAGTGAAGACACCATAAGTTCACATCATAAGTTCAGCAGAGGATAAACCCCTGGGCTCTCAATAAACCCACTGGCTTTTAGCACCATCTGTTTGTGACATAAAAAAAGGAAGCAACTGCTATCCAGGATAGATAGAGAATAATAAAAATCATACCACCAATTGCATCCTCGAATTTCAGTTTTGCAGCAAAGGTTGACTTCATGTAGAGTGCTGGATTGCAACAACCTGCATAAGTCTCCTAATGGGAAAAGCTCATTGATCAGCAGATCACCTTAGCTAAAAAACACAGGCAGGGATCCCCCAGTAAAGGATCAAATATATACAATCAAAGTCTAGGTCTCTGTACATGGAGCATGTGTGTCATACATTACTTAAAGCAGAGATTTTCCAGTAACCTGACAGTATTGAGGTTTGATGGCTGGCAAGTTCTCCACTCTCAAGTGTTGAAGGTAGATGCCAGACTGCTTCCCTATGCAAGTGCATAATTCCTGGAAAGGCTTCTCTCTCCTCCCTTTGGTGATGAATCCAGAGGGTACGCTTGATGATCATGGAGCATGGACCACATCACATGCACATCCTCATAGCCACATGACAGCACATCACCATAAAGCTTCCTCATGCCATTCCCTGCTCATAAAAACACAACAACAACAAACACATCAGTAAAGAAGATCAAACATCCTTCATAAAAAACAAAAGGAAAACAAACAACATTCCCAGCTCTAAGTTCATGTAGAGCTGAGAAATATTTTTGCAGGGTCTCAGTATGTGACCCTGAAAATATATTTCTCATATTCAATTTTAGTTAATTACTTTCTTCAAGCACCCCCATTAAATGAAAACTGGGACTGCAAATAGGTGGAGACTATATCATTCCGCCCTTGTTACAGTTAGAGAACTTTAGATGCAACAAAAGACAGACCACGATCCTCTGACCAGTTTGTGAGGCTGAATTAGTCTTCAACCTACTGAAGAAAAATCTGCCAATAGCCACAGAAGTCAAAGATCCAACCATGCTGGGTATACATGTATAGGGCAATAGGGCATAACACAAGCTTCTAGAATTCAGAAACTGATGAAGAACTTGAGGGTAGCAAACTTGGCTCAGGAAGCTAACATTGAATTACAGGCAAAAAAAACTAAAAAAATTTACTGGAGGCAAGGGAATCAAAGGTAGATCAAAAGTACCGGGTCAGCAATTAGCTCATCCAGTTGTTGAAGCTCCAATCTGTTGTGTAAATTCATGTCCTTTAGCTCAAACAGAGCTTTTTGCAAGTTGATTCTCTCCTCAACATTCTCATTGATGTCATGACTTAACACATCCAGCCATGAGAGTTCGTCATCAGCTGATTTTTCCTTTTCAGGATTGCGTGCACTCAACTGAGACTCTTTATCTACCAGCTCCCTCCTCAATTGACTGACCTCCACCTGATCACAAATCACCCACAGATCTTAGCACAAGCATGCACAAATCTGGCCAATGAACAGGGCAGGGTAGAACTCAGGGGTATTGCAGTGGTGCTTAGATTCTAATACATTAAAGGAGATAACGAGATAAGCATGTGGTAGCTCAATACAGCTGCATTGACAACAGTTAGGTGAGGTCAGTTGAGCTTGGTGATTGACTTGCTTGAGTTCATGCTAGTCATGTTGATGTTTTCACCTCAAACTACTGGCTCTGGGACATACAAAACTAAAAAAACATTCCAATCATGTGAAGGCCACAGACCACAAGCAAGTGAAGAAAAGCTGAATACCACCAAAAGCCCATTGATTTTTACCAGCTCTGAAACCAAATATTCAAATAGTTAAATGGATTAATCTCAAAGGAGTCCAACCTGGAGATTGTCTATCATTCGTTGGTAGTCTGCAACATGAGCATCCACTGTACCAACATTTGTCTGCACATCAGGAGGCAAGGCACAGGTCAACCAAGGAAACCACTCGACCACAATGTCACTTGGTTGAGTATGGCACTGCACAACAAACACAATTCTTTTCAACAATAGAAAATAGTGGGCACCTGAATGTGGGTCTTGATCTCTTTTGCCCTATCTGCATACTTAAGAGTGTTGGTAGTGTGGTGGTATTGATCAGCGCTTGATGACACTGTAGCAACCATGACTGTCCGAGAATTCCCACTCGGTCCATCCTTTAACAGTCTTGTCAACTTGCTGCGCAACTAAAGAACTAGCAGTTAGACAAAAACAAGAAAAATGTCCAGTCACATATCTGCATTTTCTCCAAGTCCACCACCTGACTTACAGGGATTCAAAAAGTAGGCAATAATAAGTCATTCCATGACAAACTGTCCACACATGCAATCAAAGCTGATAATATTCATCATATATTGATGATGAACATGAGTTTTTTTGTGCATACATATCAGAAAAAGCCCCACAGCTAGCTAGAGGAAGAGTGTAGGATGGCCCATAAAACAGCACAGCTTGACAAATACAAACTTCTTAGTTACAAACCTGTTACGGTATGGAACATAAGCAAGACCTTTCTTCTGCTGCTTCCTGAGAGCATTGATGCAGTTTGCTAGAGCCAGCAGTGACTTGTTGATGTTGGCACCATCCCTTAGCTTTTGTCCTGCATTGTTTGTCTCTGAAGCCCTTTCACTGCAATCAACAATTGAAAAATTAGGACAACATTTGGCTGTAAGAAGTTACTTTCAAACATCTCAAAGAGTTTCCATCCAACAACAGGTTACTCAGCCTATGAAGAGAAGCCTGAAGGAAAGCACGCAAACAGTAATGATCAACAGAAAGGAATTAGGGTTTAGGGTTCAGATATCAGATCTAATTTCTAGATATGACATTTTTGTACTATTTAGCCAGAAATTTCTCTTTTGAGATGTAGAAGCAAAGTGATTCTCAGTTAGCAATAGCTTGACTGCATGTCTAGTTGATAATAACCAGGGATACAATACAAACTATTCAATGCTTATGTCAGACCTTAAAAAATGCAGTAGCAGATATCACTAACCTGCCAACAAGATCCACTAATGCAAGCTTGCCACGCAAGATTTGAGAGCGATATTGATTCTGCTGCTTTCTTTTTACAATTATCTCCAGGACTGCATGTGAGCTGAAATTGGAATAATAAACCAATCAATGGCATTTGTAAGCACTTGATAAGAGGCTTCTAGATAAGCACATCATACCAACCCTCTAGATTTTCTTCTGGGAAAGGATTTTTATGCGATTTGTCAAGAGTGACCAAGGAACAGAATGCTGAATTTGAAAACCTTCTAGGCTTTATAAGATTGATATAGACACTGAACCACATTATAATCTCCCCCTAATATTGAGAATTCTCCATGCTTGCTACAGTATTATGCTGTAGGGTCGTAATACCAGTATTGCAAGATTACCTAATACAAAGATTGACGAGATTCTAGACCAAACAACACAGGTCACAATACCAAATCAGAGGAAAGAAGAGAAAACAATAATTACAATGGAGAGTAGAACAAAATGTTATTATTCTTGCATGTTCAGTGACCAGAAATAGAAACATGAGAGTAGCTACCATATCATCCCCACTGACTTCATAAGTTTCCAGCAATGACCTTAGGCTAGTGCTAATAAAAAACCAAGCTGAACTAATCATTATGATTTGCCAAACAGAAATGGGGAGCAGCAGTCAGATCATATTTGTTACACTCTTCTCTGGTAGGTGTTAAGGTATTGCTGTGCCTTTTACCAGCCTCAGCAAACTGTGCAAAAATGTTGGGCCAAAAACATTTTGCAGAGCCAAACTGGCATGGTTTGATTTTTCTTCATCCAATTTTAATGTGCAGGGTCACAAACTGAGCGCGGCTGGGGATGCTCTTACAGTACTTGATCTACAAAATCCAAGAACTTGTTGAACTCACAAGCAAGTATGAAGAAGAATTGTATCATCTCTTTGACCCTAAAAAGAAACCAAAATCTCTGAATCCAGGCATCTGCCCGTCTATATCCTACAGGTCACACAACAATTCTAGTCCATTGTCTTTACCAAGGCTTTCAAGAACGAGAGATGCACGCATGTAAAGAAGGTGCTCCACCAAAATTCGCTCGCGTTGCTACAATAGATCGCTCCATTGACAATGGAAAGTTTTGGGGGAATACAGAAATTATATATATCCAGAATTATGCACGAGGCTCGAAAATATGCATCGTCTTCCAGGAAATGCTTCATGCGCGAATAGATCTATGAGATTGCATCATAGGATAGAGTTGCCGCACGAAGATTTGATAATTTTTTGCAGGTACTCATTCTTTCATCCACCTGGACAGGTCTATGCCTCCTTCCGCATCTCCGCAAAAGAAACGCAGAATTGCAATCAAGAAGGAGCTTGATTTTGAACGATGAACCTCTCGGCCTACGTTGTTTTGAACAGAAAGAAAGCTCTGAAACTCATTTTCTTCTTTACTTTTTGGACGAGGCAAATGGAGTCCTTTTATGACAGAAAACTATCAGGCGGATGTTCTCCCTACCCGCTCGATCCACATTCCCTGCAATCGCTAGTTATCAAAAAGAGCTACAGCAAACCAGAATAGAATTGATCCTGAGTAAAACTTACCACACTTCCTCGACACATCCTTTCACAGTTCTACTTGAATCTCCAGAAGCAAAAAAATAGCCTTCTTATTATCGGAATTCAGCGAGCGACGGCAGCACAATGCATCCATTTTACAAGAAACGGGCAAAAATCCAGTAGAACTTCCATACTATCCCTTCAGACGGGGAAGATTAAAGAACAGATAAGAATATCTGCACGCGTAGAAGCGAAAAAATACAAAAAAGAAACCACATACAGAAAAACACACGGAGAGATTGAGAGAGATTCTAAAATTTGCAGTACTCGCCTGCTTTCTTGAAGACACCAGGGTTCTGGATACGAATTCCCTGGACGGAGACACCGGGAGTTTCAAATCCTCCGGATTCTCCTGGGCGGCGGCTTCTTCGCGCTTGCCGAGCATCGGTTGTTGCCAAAGCTTGACATCCATGGCAGTAACTGACTTCTTCAAATGCTTCAGAGTGGTATTTAAGCGCCTGTGTGTTGCATTCCTGTCGTCCATAGCGCAGCGATACAACAAGAGCAGCCCCGCAACAACAACGGCGGAAGGAAAGGGACGAAGGAACGAAAGAGAGAGAGAGAAAATAGACCCCACGGGGTTCAGCCACCCGCTTCGTCTCAGTATCCAGGTCCCCAAATCACGTCCTCAAATCTGCAACATTGCAAAATATGCCATATCTCGGCAGGTCCCAAACCATATCCTGAAATTTGTCACGTCCCAAAATCCCGCCATACCCCACGCTCTAAAGAGCAAACCAGGTGATGACATCTCAACAGATGCCCTTTTCACATGTGAAAATTGTGCGATGTTGTTTTTTTTACCACACATGGGTCTTGCTATATTAAATTAGATTAAATTAAAATTGTGGCCTATTTTAATTGGGAGGACAATATTTGGGTAAAACACATACTTTTCTCAATAAGCTTTTACTTCAGTATGAAGTATGTATTGAAGATCAATTTGTGTTGTGTCAACATTGATAAGATCTTATTCATTGAATGCGTGTTGAAAAAATGTAAATTATGTCAAAACAATCCCAATGCTGACTCAATACATATTATTATAATGCCCTCAATATATTGTATCAATGACCATATTAGCATTGAATCTTCAACATATAGTCATCAATTTGATGACTTATTAATGTATGTTGTGCCAATGTTGGTCATATTTTTTTCATTGATTTAATATTGATAAGATGTCAAATGTTTTAGTATTATATCAATGCCATTTCAAGACATGTTGTTACAATGTCACTTTAACATCATATCAATGATTGTATCAACATTGAACGTTGAACATATTGTTAAGGTGTTGTAAAAGCACTCATCCAAGGAGGGGGCAAGTTTGTGATGATGTTCCTTGTTTGCTCATTTGGGATATGGGCCGGTACTTCCATGTCGTTTAGTGATGGAAGGAAAAGTCCACCACATCAAGCAAATAATGCTTTCACTCATGGATGTGCCTTTGAACACAATGTAACACAAGCTCACCCATTGCTTTGTATCGATAGCCCAAATGGAAGAACATTCTATCCTTGTGATACGAAATAAGATTGCCACAAAACTTGCATTCCACCTTCCCCGGCTTGTCCTTTAACATCAATTACCATTGATTCCACATGTTCCACCTCCCCTCCATTGATAAAACACTATACACAAGAACAATAGGCTTCATTAATATAATTAACATATTCAACAATAAGATTGGACTCCACCTTCAGGGCTATAATTGAAATTCAACACCAATTGCAAATCCAATATGATGATTTAAAATTCAAACACCCATAAAGGTTTCACCCCTCCCTCTTAAGGTATATGGCAAGGTTGTTGTTAAACAACACATGGCCCACACACCTCAAAGGAGAAAATGAGGATTGACATGCAAGATTTACATTTGATTACTACATAAATTCAATTCCATCACCAAATCAAATTCCATCACCAAATCAATGGTGGAAATTAATCCACCATCAATTGGACGACTTAGATCCACAAATGTGTGGCGACCAAAAAAAAAAATTCGTCACCACACGGTTGGCAACAAAATGCTTTCAATTGTCAAGCTTGTGGTGATCGAAAGCATTCTATCACTAATTGTGTGGGGACAAAAATTCTTTGAATATTGCATGATTGGTGACAAACAAAATTTGATTGCCACAAGTTTGGCAACAAAATGTTTGGAAACATGTTGATGTGTAACTTGTTCTAATTATTTTCTAAGACTTCTAGTGACTATTCTTGACATCCTCTTAAATCAATAATTTCTATGAAAGCCCTTGCATTTATTTTTTGAACAATACAAATTAGAATGACCCCTCCCAACAACTAAGAGTTTTGTGGAAATCTTCTTTTATAGATTGGGTGCCTAGTTTACTTCAAAAAAATTACACTAACCTCACCCTATTCCCAATGCTTTCAAACTAAAGCAAGAAACATTTCATTTGTGGAAATCTTCTTTTATAGATTGGGTGCCTAGTTTACTTCAAAAAAATTACACTAACCTCACCCTATTCCCAATGCTTTCAAACTAAAGCAAGAAACATTTCATTTGTGGAAATCTTCTTTTATAGATTGGGTGCCTAGTTTATTTCAAAAAAATTACACTAACCTCACCCTATTCCCAATGCTTTCAAACTAAAGCAAGAAACATTTCAATCCTAAGAATTACAAAAAACATATTTTAAAAATGATATAAATTAGAATTTCAAATGTGATTAATTTTCAAACCTGATCTACTAAAATTATGAATCTAACCAAAAATTGCAAACATGATTATCTACAAATTCAATCCATTGCATGGTCGCCAAATGTTAACGAGTTGTTTTATATGTCAATTATATGTCAATTACATATTCTAAAAGTAACAAAAAATACATTTGAAAATGTTCAAATTCTCCTCTTGATCATTTGTGCATTGAATATAACAAAATTCCTTGAAGATTTGAGTTGGAAGCATAATATGCCCCAAATTCGACTTGGGGTTGAAGGTAGTTGCCATGATAATGTCATTGTAACTCAAATTGTTCAAAATCAAGGGGTGTTAACATGACATGTGAAATACTCTATTATATTGCTACAAAACCCTTACATTAATGGGTGTTAAACCTTTGCTTATATCTTTGAAATCATTGTTTATTATGATCGACATTAATTTGAAAGGAATCAATGAATGAAAGGAAATTATCCTCCATTTAAGTTTGATGCCTTTTGTACACATCAATCATTTATCTTATTGCTTATGCCAAAAAGGTGTAATGAGAGATAAATGGTAACGAGATTATTCCAAAAGATTATTGCTAAGAATTCCAAATTTTTTTGACTTCCCCAAGGTCATTTTTTGGATCACCACTAATTTCATTAGCAAATGTCGCAAGCTAATTATGTGGACACCTAACACTCAATGTTGATTTCCACTTATTTCAAGATGACAACAACTTGTTAAGCCTATAACATTGATTAAAGATTTTGGGCAACTTATTCCAATTAGACACCCAATTCCATCAGACACTCAATGTAATGATTATGTGTAATAGATCACATTTACTTCTAGCATAGATCACCCACCACCCAAGGAGATTCGTGCAGAGGGACCCCAAATGTGATGAGTGAAAAAGAAGCTTTTGTTGCCATAATTGCAAATTTTTACCCTATGTAAAAATTGTCCTAACTTTGATGCATATGATCATGCTTACACATATGATGTTCATGACATTTGTTGACATCCTTCAATTTTTGAACATCACCAACAGAAACCCAAAACCATAGCCTTTTAATTCTATTATTTGGTGGTGAGTTTGGATCCAAAGAATAACCCAGCCTCTCATTTTCTTGGGGCTCAACTTCCTTCACCAATGGAAGTATTACTTCACGAAAGGCTATAGGGTTCGTTTCTAGTGCCAAGACATGTCTTCCAATTGTCTCACACACCTAAACAGATGTTGCATGCAAAAGTCTCCTTGGTGTCAACAACTTATAGATATTGGAAAATAAAACTTTGAACATATTGAATAGTGATGGACTCACTTGTAGCAGAGTCCAAATTGACAATGAAAAAATCTTGAGGAGAACAAACTTCCATGAAGGCCTACAGAGTGAGTGCATAAATATCTTTCACACTTTTGAATGTTACGCTTGAGGTCGAAATAATCATCGAGTTTTTGGAGGTCTAGTTGTAAAGAACATCCTCCTCCATAATGAAAATTCCCTAAAAAGTGACTGTAGGAGATGGAGGGAAAAGATGGAAGCTAATAAACATAAGGAGGATTACCCTACTAACAAGCGTCT
>CAWUHI010000140.1:0-16607 GCA_963921925.1 Sphagnum tenellum | reverse complement strand
GAACAAATTTAGATACTAACTTCTGAGCTCAAAGCAGCCTTCGCCGTATTTTGTTTGCAGTCAGAACAAAAAAGCAGTTTCAGCTGCAGTTTTCAGCAGAACAAATAACTGTAGAACTTCAGATGCAGTTTGCAGAACAAATAACTGCAAAGCAAAAAAGCAGTTTCTAACTTCTTTTTGTTTTAGAGCAAAAAAGTAGTTTCTAACTTCTTTTTGTATACTAACTTCTGCAGTTGAACAAATTTGGAAGAAAATCATGTGTTTGAGCTCAAAACTGCAGCTAGTTTTTTGTTAAGCAGTTTCTAACTTCAGCAGTTCAACAAACAATACAAAAAGGCAAAAAACAATATGGCTACCAAAAACCAAATCAAAAATTTTACGTTGAATTTCGGGCCTCAACATCCAGCGGCCCATGGAGTATTACGATTAGTGTTGGAAATGAATGGGGAAGTAGTGCAACGTGCCGAACCACATATTGGATTATTGCATAGAGGTACTGAAAAGTTAATTGAGTATAAAACTTATCTTCAAGCTTTACCGTATTTTGATCGTTTAGATTATGTTTCAATGATGGCACAAGAACACGCTTTTTCTTTAGCAGTAGAAAAATTATGTAATAGTGAAGTACCACTTCGCGCTCAATATATACGAGTGCTTTTTTGTGAAATTACTAGAATTTTAAATCACTTACTAGCTTTAACAACTCATGCTATGGATGTAGGTGCTTTAACACCATTTCTGTGGGCTTTTGAAGAACGAGAAAAATTATTAGAATTTTATGAAAGAGTTTCTGGAGCAAGAATGCATGCAAATTACATAAGACCGGGAGGAGTCGCACAAGATATGCCTTTAGGCTTAAGCGAAGATATCTTTCGTTTTACGCAACAATTTGCGTCTCGTATCGATGAATTAGAAGAAATGTTAACCAATAACCGTATTTGGAAACAACGTTTAGTTGACATTGGAGTTGTAACAGCACAGCAGGCTTTTGATTGGGGCTTTAGTGGAGTTATGTTGAGAGGTTCCGGTATTTCTTGGGACTTACGCAAAGCTGCACCTTACGACGTGTATGATAAAATGGACTTTGATATACCCGTAGGAACACGAGGCGATTGTTACGATCGTTATTGTATTCGTGTAGAAGAAATGCGACAAAGTATTCGAATTATTATGCAATGTCTAAACGCAATGCCTTCAGGCATAATTAAGACAGATGATCAAAAATTGTGTCCTCCGTCTCGAACTCAAATGAAACAATCAATGGAGTCTCTAATTCATCATTTTAAATTATATACTGAGGGCGTAACTGTACCAGCTTCTTCTACTTATACAGCAGTTGAAGCACCTAAGGGCGAGTTTGGTGTGTATTTAGTAAGTAATGGCACTAATCGTCCCTATCGATGTAAAATAAGAGCACCCGGGTTTGCTCATTTGCAGGGACTCGATTTTATGTCAAAACATCATATGTTAGCTGACGTAGTCACTATTATAGGTACCCAAGATATAGTGTTTGGTGAGGTAGACAGATAAAAACTGCAGTCTTAACAAAAAAACTAGTTGTGTAATCTTGTTTTAGTTGATGAGTTAAACAACTGCAGAACTGCAAACTGCAGTTAGTCTGTTTCTTCTTTTTCTAAACTTGTTCTGCTGCAGCTGCAGTCTTTGTTCTGCAGTTGCTCTAAATTTGTTCTGCAGTTTCCATGGAGCAGCTCTACCAATTTTGTCAGAGCTTCTAACAAATAGCTGCTTTTTTTGTTAGAAGCCCTGACAGAACAAATAACACAGCTGTCAGTGCTTCTAACAAATTTAGAAGAAGAACTGCAGTTGTTATTTGTTCTGCAGCTACACTACAACTCAGACTGCAGTTCTAAATTTGTTCTAGCTGCAGTATTTTTTTGTTCAGAGCTTCTTTTAACTGCTGGCTGCAGTCTTTGTTCAGTTAGGATAACTCGATGCAGTTCAACGCATTTTCGCAGTTGTTATTTGTTCTGCAGCCTTTAACTGCAACACAGCTGCAGAACTGCATAACAAAGACTGCAGATACTAACTTCTGCAGTCATTTGTTAGAAGCTCTTCTAAATTTGTTAGAAGCACTGACAGCTCTTTTTGTTATGAACAAATTTATCAGCTGCAGCAGTTAGAACAAATTTAGTAGTAGCTGCAGTTCTTTTTTTGTTAGAAGCTCCAACTGTGTTTTTGTCTTGTCTATTAAACAAAATACAGTGGGAACAGCTGCAGTTAAAGGCACAAATAGCAGCTTTGTGTTCTAAAAAAAACACAACACGAGCTGATTTTTAAAGGAGTAGAGCACAAACACAACAAGAAAACACATATACACGTTGAGCTATTTTTTGTTCTGACTGCTAGCTGTTTGTTCAATCACTGCCGTTTTTTTCTAACTCTCCAAATTTGTTCCGGCAAATTTGTTCAGTTAGAAAAATAACTGCAGTTAGCAGAACAAATTTAGCAGTTCGGTTGAACAAATAACTGCAGCTAGGGAATCATGTTGTGTTTTTTTTAGTTTTTTTGTTAAGCAGGACTAACTGCAGTTAGACCTAGAAAAAACACACAGTCTAGCTGCAGTCTCCAGTTCTTTTTTGTTAGCAGCTTGCAGTTACTCTTACTACTATTTAATCTGTTTATTTGATTTTGGACTAACGATGTTTCTTGTGCACTGTTTCTTTTTTCATATAACATTGACAAAAGAAGAGAACAAGATAAGCTACAAAACAAAAAAACCACTGTATTTTCTGTTTGTGCCTTTTCTGTCTTTTGTTTCTTTTAACAAAAAAAAAATTAGAGCTTCTTCTAAATTTGTTAGAAGCACTGACAGCTGTGTTATTTGTTCTGCAGTTCGAGTTTGTGTCCACCCAATAGAACAATATAAGGCAAAGTGAGTAGAACTGCAGCTATTGCATCCACAAACTTCTTCTAAATTTGTTAGAAGCACTGACAGCTGTGTTATTTGTTCTGCAGCTCTAGCTGCAGTTTAACTTCTGCAGTTGCCCAAAAAATGTGTTATTTGTTCTAGCTGCAGTTTAGCTTCAGCAGTTTAGGGCTTCTAACAAATTTACTAGCTCTAAAGTTGTTCTAGCTGCAGTTAAAAGCAGCAGTTAGCCCTACCTAACTGCAGTCTTCTAAATTGGTTCTAACTGCTAGCTGTTTGTTCAATCACTGCTGTTTTTTTCTCTTTTTTTGTTCAGCCGAAACAAAAAGAACTGCAATTGTGGCTAAACTGCATTTGTTTCCATGAAGCAGTTAGAACAGCTAGAAGCTTTTCTTTTAACTGAACAAAAAAATAGCAGTTCACAAACAAAACCACGAAATCGAGTCTGTTTCTGTTTCTTTGAGTGAAAAAAATACACAGAAGGAGTCGCTAGCTGCAGTTAAACCAATTTTGCAGTTACCAATAGCTGCAGCTGAACAAAAAAATACCAATAGCTGCAGCTGCAGTTAAACAAAACTTGTTCTAGCTGCAGTTTAACTTCTGCAGTTGCTCAAAGCTGCAGTCTTTGTGTTGCAGTCTAACTGCGAAATGCGTTGTTAGAAGCCCTGACTGCTAACAAAAAAGAAGCAGTTACTGCAGCTAGCCCTACTGCTTAGTGTAGCTGCAGTTCTAATTGTAGTTCTTCAACTGCAGTTAGCGTTCTTTTTTTGTTCTAACTGCAGTTCAACTCTAAAAAAAAGCAGCAGTAACTGCTAGAAATTTTGTTCAGTTAGGAGAGCTCAAAGCTGTCAGTGCTTCTAAGTTAGTATCTTCTTTTCTTTTAGACTAACTTAGAAGCACTGACAGCTGTTATTTGTTCAACTGCAGAAGTTAAACTGCAGCTCAAACAACGCATTTTCGCAGTTAGACTGCTGCTAACTGCAGTCTTTTTTAACTGCAGCTGAACAACTGGCTGCAGAACTGCAGTTAGAAGAACAAATAACACATTTTTTGGGCAACTGCAGCTTTGAGCTCAGAACTAGCCGTTTTTTTTCTAACTCGATGCAGAACAAAAAAGAGTTTAGCTCTTCTTTTCTTTTGTTTACAGCTCTAAATGTGTTATTTGTTCTAACTGCAGTCTTAAATTTGTTCAGCTGCAGTTAAAAGCAGCAGTCTGCGCTATCGCGTTGTAAAAGTTGAACACAAACACTTAACGTATTTTTAATGAAGCGCATCAGAAATCGCGATTTAGAACTCTACAAAAAAAGAGTAACTGCAAAACTGCAAACTGCAGCTAGAAGTAACAGTAATTTTAAATGTTCTAAAAGTTGGTGTTTTCTAGCTGCAGTTTGCAAAAAAAAAAGAGCTTCAAATAGATTTGGGCTCTAACTGCTTTTTTTTTAGAACTCTCCAAATTTGTTCCGCAGATACTAACTTCTGCAGAACAAAAAAGAAGCTCTTCTAAATGTGTTATTTGTTCTGCAGCTCTTTTGTTAGCAGTTTGAACAAAGACTGCAGCCAGAACAAATTTAGCAGTTCAACTGCTTCATGGAGAGCTTCTAAGCTAGTGAAAAATAATATATTATTATCGTATGAATGCAACCATTTCAATAGTTCTAAAGTCATTTGATATTCCAAAATGTTTAATTCAAAGCAAGACAAAAAATCAAGATAACAGCAAAGACTGCAGCTTGCACAAAAACAAAAAACTAGAATCAGAGATTTTACATTCCATTAGATTACCAAATGACATTACTAAATACACCGTGTTACGTTCGCCCCATATAGATAAGAAGTCAAGAGAGCAGTTTCAAATGAAAGTACACAAGCAATTAAGCACAATTTATACTGACATTAACAGCCTACACAAAGACTTACTAAATTTGAAACTTCATAATGCTTCTGGAATTCAGCTTAAAGTAATTGTAAATTACAAAACACGTCTTCCTTTTTTGAAAAAAAAATCATAGTTTCTTGTCTCAGGCTGCAGTTACTACTGTTTTTTTTTAAATAGATAAGAACTGCTTCTTTTTTGTTAGCTGCAGTTGGTTTTTTTGTTCAGCTAAAAGAGTTAGAGCTGCAGAACAAATAGCTGCAGTTAAACACACTCGATGCAGTTCTAACTTCTGCAGTTGTTATACTACTCAGACTGCAAAAAATACGGCGGTTGTTTTCTTTGTAAATACTACTAACTGCAGTCTGCACAGGCTGTTTTGTTTCGCCAAGAAATTACAAATCGAGTGTGAGTTAGAGCTTCTAACACATTCATCGAGTTTCTAAAACTCGATTCCATGCGTGTAATTCTAGTTTAGTTAAATACATGAATACACTCTAAAACAAAAGCAAAAGACGATTGCTTAGTTAGAAGTTAGAAGTTAGAAGTTAGAAGTTAGAAGTTAGAAGTTAGAAGTTAGAAGTTAGAAGTTAGAAGTTAGAAGTTAGAAGTTAGAAGTTAGAAGTTAGAAGTTAGAAGTTAGATAGCAACTTCTAACACAAACTCGAGTTTAAAACAAAAAACAAGCCGAAGCTCGATGTGGGTAGTGCAGCTGCAGTTCTAATTGTAGTTCTTCTTCTTTTGCTTTTTCTTCGAAAGACTGCAGAACAACGCAGTTTGCAGTTCGCAGTTCGCAGTTCGCAGTTCGCAGTTCGCAGTTCGCAGTTACCAATTTTGCAGTTACCAATTTTGCAGTTAAACAAAACTTGTTCTAGCTGCAGTTTAACTTCTGCAGTTGCTCAAAGCTGCAGTCTTTGTGTTGCAGTCTAACTGCGAAATGCGTTGTTAGAAGCCCTGACTGCTAACAAAAAAGAAGCAGTAACTGCAGCTAGCAGCAGAACAAATTTTTCCCTACCTCTTCTTTTTTCTTTTTCAAGAGTTAGTTTGTGTTTGTTTTTTAAAACACAAGCAAAGGTAGTTCTAGCTGCAGTCCAAAAACCACTGTATTTTAAATAGACAAAAAACTCACGGAAAATGAAAAACAAAACAACCACAATATGAAAGCAATATGTTGGAAACGAAAAACGCTAAAACAATTAAGCGTTAACAAAAAACGCAAAAGTGCTGGCCGAAACTCTTCAGGAACTATAACTTCCTATCACCGAGGAGGTGGTTCTAAACGTTTACTACGAAGAATTGATTCTAAACGAAACGTATTTTTGTTTGAGAAGTCTATGAAAGGAATTGTGCGAAGAATTGAATATGATCCAAATCGTTCGTCTCGAATTGCTTTAATACAATGGCATTTTTGTGATGCTCTAACTGCAGCTTCAAAGCAGTTCTGCAGTTACTCAACTGCAGAAAAAAAACACACAGAGGTGGAACACAAAAAAACATCGGATAGAACATTTGAGTCGAGTTATGCTGAAGAGTTTCTAAAAGAAAAGGTAGATAGAATGAATAGAAATAAAAGCACTACTTCTTCTCCTTCTAGCTGCAGCTGGAATTCTCCTGCTGCTTTTTCTTTGCATAATGTCTTAGACACGAATCACAAAAAACAACGGTTAACTGCAGTAGCTGCAGCCCCACCCGTTATTTATTCTTCCGATGTGTTGAATTTAAACATCAAAGGTCAAGCACAAACACAAACGCTAAATAATAGCAAAGACTGCAGTCAGACGCCTTACTGCTATTTGCCTACTAAAAACACAGTGGACAAAAAACACTTAGAAAACAAACACAAAAACAAAAACAACGGAAGAAAACCTGCAATATTTAGCTATATTTTAGCTTGCGATCAATTACAATTAGGTGACACAATAATGAACCTGGAAAACAAAAAAACGCAGGGAAGCTACAAACTCAGAACAAAAAAAACACAACTGCAGCCTCTAACTGCAGCTTTAACTGGTTCTAGCTTCAAAGCAGTTCTGCAGTTAAACACACAATTAACTCAGCAATCAAGTGTTGAGTTGGCAAAAACTGAAACACTAAATGATACACAACACTTAGCTACTTGTCCTAAAAAAAAAACTACCGTGCAAAAAAAAACAAGTGTTGTAACTGCAGCCTTAACGACTTTGTCTAACTGCAGAACAAAAAAAAACACTCAGAACAACGCAATTCGAAGCAACGCAACAGCTCAACAGCTGCAGTTAGAAGAGGCAACGTCTGTTCAACAAAAAGAGCTGCACTTAGAACTGCAGTTAGAAACACAAAAAAAAACAGGCAATTTTTGTTCAGAACAGCTGCAGAACTGCTTTGAAGACGCAATCCAAAACACATTACCATTTCAAGGTATTGTAATCAGAAAAAAAGCAGCGGAAAAAACTGCAGCCAGTAGCTGCAGTTTGAAAAATGTACCAATGCATGACACATTTTACCAGAAACCGGGAAATAGCATTCCATTATACAATATTGCTATAGGTACTTTTATTTATAATATAGAGATCAATCCCGGCCAAGGCGGAAAACTTGTTAAAGCTGCTGGCACTTTCGCACAGTTGGTCCAACAATTTCAGAATACAAACCAATGTCTTATTCGTTTGCCTTCTGGAATAACAAAACTGCTAGATTCTCGATGTCAAGCTACTATTGGCACTGTATCAAACATAGGTCACGCTATGCGCAAACTTACAAAAGCTGGCCAAAATAGATGGCTAGGTAAACGTCCGGTGGTAAGGGGTGTTGCTATGAACCCAGTCGATCACCCGCATGGAGGAGGAGAAGGCCGTACTAAAGGCGGGAGACCATCTGTATCTCCTTGGGGTAAGCCTACTAAAGGCGGTTTTAAAACTGTTCCTTTGTCTAAAAAAAAACTGCAGCTAAAGAAACAATAAAAAGAATAGCTGCAGAAGTTAGAAACTGCATCTAAAGAAACAAATTTTAATTTATGGCACGTTCCTTGTGGAAAGGTCCTTTTGTAGACGGAGCTTTACTGAAATCGACACAATTAAATTCCAAAATATGGTCGCGAAGATCTTGTATTCTGCCTCAATTTGTAGGTTCTTTTACACAAATATATAATGGACGCATCTTTATAGGACTAAAGATAACTGAAGATATGGTAGGTCATAAATTTGGTGAATTTGTATCTACCCGAAAAACTTTATCTCTACGTCGAATAAATCTAAGCAAACGTGACTCTTCCAAAAGAAAAGACAAGAAGGGGTAACTGCAGAACTGCTTCGAAGACAGTAGGGCTGGCTGCAGTTATTTGTTCAGTTAAAAAAACGGCAGTTTAACTTCTGCAGAACAAATAACACATTTAGCGGCAGAACAACGCATTTCGCAGTTAGACTGTCAGGGCTTCTAACAACGCAATTCGCAGTTAGACTGCAGAACAAAAACTGCAGCTTTGAGCAACTGCAGAAGTTAAACTGCAGCTAGAACAAGTTTTGTTTAACTGCAGCTGCAGCTATTGGTATTTTTTTGTTCAGCTGCAGCTATTGGTTTAACTGCAGCTAGCGACTCCTTCCGTGTTTTTTCTTCACTCAACTGCAGTTAGAAAAAACAAGTGAAAACACACTCTAAATTTGTTAGAAGCCCTAAACTGCTTTTTTTTTAGAACTCTCCAAATTTGTTCCGCAGAAGTTAGTATCTAACTGCTGAAGCTAGTATAGAACAAATTTAGCAGTTCGGTTGATACTAACTTCTGCGGTTGAACTGCAGTTTGCAGTTACTACTCTAACTGCAGTTAGAAAAAACTGCAGTTAGAAGCTCTTCTAAATTTGTTAGAAGCACTGACAGCTCTTTTGTTAGCAGTTTGCAGTTTTTCGTTTGTGGATAAACTGCAGCCTACACTAGCCACTCAGACTGCAGTTAGTGGATAAAAAAACAAAAACAACAACAATTTGTTATGGCACAAAAAGTAAATCCAATTGCGGTTAGACTTGGCTTAAATCGAAGTTCTGAATCAAGTTGGTTTAGCGATTATTATTATACAACATTGTTTTATAAGGATCTAAATTGTAAACATTTTTTAAGTTCCATTAGACAACCCAGTGGTAAAAAATTAGGTGTTCGGATCGCTAGATGTGTTATTCATCATTACCCTAAGAGAAGCGTTCTTCATTTATTTTGTCTTACAAACAAAGGAAGAGTTAAAGCTATACCAACAGCTGAAAACAAAAATAGACATAACACTAATTTACACTATTCGTATGATTATCATATTCCCGTTGTAACTGCAGCCGACCCAAAACACAAATATACTCATTTAACATTAGATGCGCTAGCTGCAGCCTCAGCATTTTCTGTTGTTAGCAAAGCTAAAGAATTGAGCGAATACAACAGCGAACGCAATGAATTCCATCTAAAAAAAAACACCGACATATCTAATTTGAAATTGGAACATAAACAAACGATTTATTTAAATTTAATTAAACGTATTTGTAATCACTCGAAAACAAAAACTGGTTATAACAAAAAAAGCAGCTCATCCCATTTGAGCTGCAGCCCGAACAAACAAATCTTACTATTAAAAAGGCTAGAAGAACAGTTTAAAGAAATGTCGTTTTCTGAAAAGAACACAAAGACTGCAGCTAGAGTGACATTGGACAAACAACCTCTAGCTGCAGTTAAAACAGCAGTTATACCTAATCTGGCTTTATCGAAAGTGAACTTAAACACACAACTGCAGAACTGCGTTGACAATGACAACATAATTAAAAAGTTAATAAACGACACGAAAAAAAGACATTGTGTTGACAGATTTAGCAATGAAAAGATGTTATCAAGAAAAGATGGAGAATCTTGTAAAAAAACAGCACTACATAACCATGTGTGTTTTCAACGCGACAAAAACAATGGCCTAAACGTAAAAATTGAAGACAAACAAAAGAAAAGAAGAGCTAGACCTTCGTTAGAAAAAGCAGAAGAACAAACGATGTTTTCCTCTAGTTGTGTAAAAAAAAACAGTCTCCTAGAAAAAACAGCAGTTAGTACGCTCAACTCGGGCAAAACCTTTAAAAAACACAATTCGTTTTGTCTTGATTGGATTTCCATGAATCAATTATATTGTGCCAGTGGTTGGACTCACATTATGGAAACAAAAATACGCGAGTGGATTACGTATAACAAAACTACAGAAACGTCTAACTGCAGCTGTTTCTTAAAAAAAAATACTCTAGCTGCAGTTCAAGCTGCGTCTGCCCCTTCTTTTTACACTCAAGAAACAACAAGCCCTTTTTTTTTAACCCAAGTTCCCTTAGTTTTTCAAGAAAAAAAAAACCCTGCTTGTAACTGCAGCCTAAAACCCCAGTTGACAAGAAAGGCAACTCAAATGAAAAAAGAGTCGAGTTCTAGCTGCAGCTGGAATTCTCTAGCTGAACAAAAAAATACTGCTTCAACTGCAGTTACAGCAGCTTGCAGTTACCGCATAACAAATATAGCAGCTAGAGCGAGTGTTTTACCTGTGAGTGTATTGTCTTATGAGTTAAAAGCAAATATGAATTATCTTGCGATGTGGTACTGGAAACAAACAAAGACTGCAGCTAGAACTAACACTAAACTTAATTGTAATTACAATGTAATTACACAACAGCTTAGAGCTGTCAGAGTCACCCTAAACGAACCTTCTTTAACAAAAAGTAATCATTATCATTTCACCAATATACAATCTTTTCTAACTAGCCAAACCAATACGTTAACATTAATTGTTCCTGTTAAAGTATCTTCTATTTATCAGAGTGCTTCGCTAGTGGCTCAAGAAATTTGTTGCAAATTGGAACAAAAAAGAGCATTTCGACAAATTTGCAAATCAGTGTTTCGACAAATAGATTTATGTAAATATATAAAAGGTATTCGTATTAGTTGTTCAGGCCGTTTAAACGGTGCAGAAATCGCAAAAAGTGAATGTAAAAAATTTGGCGAAACATCGTTACATGTGTTTTCGGATCAAATTGATTACGCGTATGCAAAAGCTTCCACGGCCTCTGGAATTTTAGGCGTAAAAGTATGGATTTCTTACAACTGCAGCTAGAAGTTGTATCGAGATCTAGGAATACAAAATTGCCTGAATTTGTGCTTTTTTTGTTATGCAGTTTGAACAAATTTACAGTTGAACTGCTAACAAAAAAGAAGCTCTAAATTTGTTCTGCAGTATTTTTTTGTTCAGAGCTTCTTTTAACTGCTGGCTGCAGTCTTTGTTCAGTTAGGATAACTCGATGCAGTTCAACGCATTTCGCAGTTGTTATTTGTTCTGCAGCCTTTAACTGCAACACAGCTGCAGAACTGCATAACAAAGACTGCAGATACTAACTTCTGCAGTCATTTGTTAGAAGCTCTTCTAAATTTGTTAGAAGCACTGACAGCTCTTTTTGTTATGAACAAATTTATCAGCTGCAGCAGTTAGAACAAAAACGGCTAGTTCTAAATGTGTTCTTCTAACTGCAGCCAGTTGTTATTTGTTCAACTGCAGTTCAGCTGCAGTTAAAAGAAAAGAAGAACTGCTTCTTTTTTGTTAGCAGTTCTGCAGCCTGAGCTCTAAATTTGTTCGGCTGAACAAAAAAATAGAAAAATAACTGCTTCTAACTGCAGTCTGAACTGCAGTTAGCAGTTAAAGAAAGAGTTGTAGTATAGCTTCAAAGCAGTTCAACTGCAGTTAGAGTGAAAACACACTGCTAGATCTTGCTTTAACACAAAAGCGCTTTTTTTTTTTTTTTTTCTACACAATCATACAGATAAATTGCTATTGTGTTCTACTACACACAAAAGAACAAATTTAGAGCTGCACCACACATATATTTTGTTCTACCACATATTTTTTTTTTAAGAACCAATTTAGAACTATGCGTTGCGTTTCATTAAACGTTCTTTTTTTTTAGAGTGGCTAGAACTGCAGCTATTGCATCCACAAGCTTCCAGCTCTAAATGTGTTATTTGTTCTAACTGCAAACAAAATACGGCGAAGGCTGCTTTGAGCTCAGAAGTTAGTATCTAAATTTGTTCTAGCTGCAGTTAAATAACACATTTAGCAGTCTTTTTTTTTTTGGGCAACTGCATCGAGTTAGAACAAATAACACATTTAGAGCTTCAATTGCAGTTCTGCGGTTGTTATTTGTTTTGCAGTTACTCCAACCGCAGTTCTGCAGTTGTTTTTAAATAAAACAAAACCTAACTTTTTGTTTACAGGGTCCATTCGTTGCTTCTAACTGCAGTTCAAGATGCAACACGTTTTGCTTTCAACTAAACTAAAAGTGTAATTTATGTTATATCCAAAACGTACTAAATATAGAAAATATTTTAAAGGTCGTACAAAAGCAATTAAGGTTGATGGCACACGACTAGCTTTTGGAAAATATGGAATTAAAGCATGTGAACCCGGTCGAGTTTCATATCAAACAATAGAAGCGGCGCGACGTGCTATTAGTCGTAAATTTCGAAGAAGTGGTCAAATTTGGGTAAGAGTTTTTGCAGACATTCCGGTTACAAGTAAACCAACTGAAGTTAGAATGGGAAAAGGTAAAGGTAATCCGACAGGATGGGTTGCCCGAGTTTCTAGCGGACAAATTTTGTTCGAAATGGACGGCGTTACTATGTCAAATGCCGAACAAGCTGCAACATTAGCTGCTCAAAAATTGCATTTAACCACAAAATTTGTGCAATGGTCATAAGTAAGATAGTATAACGTGAAATTCAGGTTTTTAAACACTTTTTGTACCTTTTCTGTCTTTTGTGTATTTTAAATAACGTGAGAACTCTTTCTTTAACTGCAGTTATACTACTAACTGCAGAAAAAAAAAGCAGTTCTATTTTTTTGTTCAGAACAAAACCAGTTGTTCTAAATTTGTTCTAACTGCAGTTCTGCAGCCAGTTACTCTAAATTTGTTCTAACTGCTGAAAAAAAACGGCTAGTTCTGAGCTCAAAGCTGCAGTCTTTGTTCTGCAGTCTAAAGCAGCTACTGCAACACAAAAAGAAGCTCTGCAGTCTAAAGCAGCTACTGCAACACAAAAAGAAGCTCTGCAAACAAAAGACTGCAGTTGGCGGTTGTGTTATTTGTTCAGCTGCAGTTAAAAAAGACTGTCAGGGCTTCTAACAAATTTAGCAGCAGTTGATGCAGTTTGAACAAATTTACAGTTGTTCTTTTTTTGTTTGCAGAAGTTAGAACTGCAGTTCTTGTTGTTTTGCAGTTAAAAGAAAAGAAGATACTAACTTAGAAGCACTGACAGCTTTGAGCTCTCCTAACTGAACAAAATTTCTAGCAGTTACTGCTGCTTTTTTTTAGAGTTGAACTGCAATTGTTAGAGCTGCAAACAAAAAGAACAGAAGAGCTGAACTCTTTTTTGTTAGAAGCCCTGACAGAACAAATTTAGAAAAAGCAGAAGTTAGAACCCACTCGATGCAGTTCTGCAGTTGTTCTACTACTAGACAACAACTGCAGTTTAGAGCTTCTAACAACTGCTGCTAAATTTGTTAGAAGCCCTGACAGTCTTTTTTAACTGCAGCTAGAACTCTTTCTTTAACTGCAGTTATACTACAACTGCTGCAGCTGATAAATTTGTTCAGAACAAAAAGAAAAGAACAGAAAAGAACAGAACAGAAAAGAACAGAACAGAAAAGAACAGAACAGAAAAGAAGAGCTTCTTTTTTGTTCTGCAGAAGTGAGTATCTGCAGCTGCAGCTACTCGATGCAGTTAAAGGCTGCAGAACAAATAACAACTGCGAAAATGCGTTGTTCTAGCTGCAGTTTAACTTCTGCAGCTGTTTTGCAGTCTTTGTTTTGCAGTCTTTGCTCTGCAGTTAAAAAAGACTGCAGTTAGCAGCAGTCTAACTGCGAAAATGCGTTGTTTGCAGTTACAAAAAAAGACTGCAGCTAGAACTCTTTCTTTAACTGCAGTTATACTACTCTCCTAACTGCAGTTAGCAGTTCTCGATGCGGATTGTTTCACGTTCACTTGTAATTTCTAGCTCATTTTTGTTTGCAGCTCTACTCCACTTTAGTTTTTTTTTTAGTATCTATCAGTTCTTAAAAAAAAAAAGCGCACTACAACTTAATTTTACATTTGGAACACACCTAAAATCTAAATATGAACATTTCTAATAAACTCTGTTTTCATTATCAACACGTATTACGTTCAGACTTACTATTAAAAATAAATTATAGTAATATTATGGAAATTCCACATTTAACTAAAATAATGATTCTATCTCAAGTACCTTATGAGTCTATTAAACAAGTAAGCTTAGCACTAGAAATAATTTCTGGTCAAAAATTCATACAAACGGAGTCATCGTTATTACAACTAAACCCTATGTCAAGAAGAATTAAACACGCTTTTGATGTTTCCAGCTGGAGTTCTAACCGCAGTTTGAAGAACACATCGACAAAAAAACAAACACGACAACTTACGTCTAAACAAAAAAAGAGCTCATCAACGCAGCTGCAGTTAGAACACAAAAAGAGATCAAAACAAAATAGCAGGACCGAACTTAATTCATACAACGCACAGTTTCAAAAAGAAACTGATTATTTGGTTCGCTGTTGTTTAAGATTAGAAATAATGTATCATTTTCTAGAAAAACTTATTACAATTTTGTGTTTTCATGATTACAAAACTCAAATTCAAGCTAATACTATCCAACTTACATTAAAAGCTAATTTGCTACGCCTTTTTCCAGAAATACAACACTATATTGAGTTATTTGAAACTGTTCAAAATGTACAAGTAATCATATTTACGTCAGCACGCACAGAAAAGGAAACTCGACTTTTATGGACAGGGTTTCTACAAAAATAAGTTAAATTGTATGTCAAACCAACTAATCCGAGATCACGCACGTCGACAATTAATGGCAAGATATGAGCTAAAACGTGTACAATATAAAGCTCTTTCCCAAGATAGAAATCTGCAGAACTCAATTCGCTTCGAATCTTTTTTAAAATTAAGTAAATTATCTAGAAATAGTTCAAAAACACGAATACGAAACCGCTGCATGATTACGGGCCGGGCTCGCTCAGTATATAAGAAATTTAAAGTGTCGCGAATAGTGTTTCGTGAGCTAGCCTCTAAAGGTGCGATAAATGGTATATTTAAGGCTAGTTGGTAAAATTGCAGTTAGAGTAACTGCTAACTGCAGTTAGGATAACTGCAGTAGCTGCTTTAGGGTGTAGCTTTATACTAACTTCTGCAGTTGCCCAAAAAATGTGTTATTTGAGTTCAACTCGATAACTGCTGCAGCTGTTCTAACTGCTTCATGGAAACTAACTGCAGCTGAACACAAAAACTGCGTTGTTCAGCTGTTCTAACTGCTTCATGGAAACTAACTGCAGCTGAACACAAAAACTGCGTTGTTCAGCTGTTCTAACTGCTTCATGGAAACTAACTGCAGCTGAACACAAAAACTGCGTTGTTTGCAGTTACAAAAAAATACTGCAGCTAGAACAAATTTAGAGTTAGTTGTGTTGCAGCCCTTCTTTTCTTTTTGTTTGAGCTGCAGCAGCTGCGTCCTTCTGCAAACAAAAAAAGAACTGCTTCTTTGTTCTGAAGTTCTGCAGTCTGAGTTTAATTGCATCCACAAACCATGACGTCTAAACTGGACATAAATGTGCACTTGTAAAACAAACGCAGACTGCAGATACTAACTTCCGCGGTTGGGCTGAATTTGTTCTGCTGCTAAATTTGTTCAGAACAACGCAATTCGCAGTTAGTTTCCATGAAGCAGTTAGAACAGCTGCAGCAGTTATCGAGTTGAACTCAAATAACACATTTAGAGCTGGAAAACAAAAAAGAGGGCTGCAGTTACTCTAAATTTGTTCTGCAGCTGATAAATTTGTTCTAACAAAAAAGAAGCTCTGAGCCCAAAAAATGTGTTATTTGTTCTGCTAAATTTGTTCCGCAAACTGCTAACTGCAAACTGCTGTTTTTTTCTCTTTTTTTGTATACTAACTTCTGCAGTTGAACAAAAAACAAAACCGGTTTGAGCTTCTAACTGCCAATTGTTACAACTACCCAGAACAAATAACAACCGCAGTTCTAACTACAGAACAAAGAAGCAGTTCTTTTTTTGTTTGCAGAAGGACGCAGCTGCTGCAGCTCAAACAAAAAGAAAAGAGAAAAACTGCAGCTAGGCTGCTATTTTTTTGTTCAGTTAAAAGAACTGCAGTTAGAACTGCAGTTAGAAGAAGCTTGTGGATGCAATAGCTGCAGTGTGTTTTAACACCCTGCGAACTGCGTTGTTCAGCTGCAGTCTTTTATACTAACTTCTGCAAAACAAAAAGAAGCTCTGCTGAAAAAAAACGGCTAGTTCTAAATGTGTTCTCTAACTGCAGCCAGTTGTTATTTGTTTTGCAAACAAACAGAAAAGAAGAACTGCAGCTAACAACTGCAGTTAGAGTTGAACAAATAACAACTGCAGTTATAACTCGATGCAGTTTAAAACACAAAGGCTGCAGTTAGAGCTGCATAACAAATAACTGCAGTTAGAAGCTCAACTGCAGAAGTTAGTATAACCAATTTTGCAGTTCGCCGTATTTTGTCTAAATTTGTTCTAGCTGTTCTCTAGCTGCAGTTAAACTGCAGCTAGCAGCAGTTAGAAAAAATACGGTGGTTGTTATTTGTTCTGCACTTAGCTCACAGTGTGTTCTTGCTTTTTCTTCGAGTTGCGTTATAAAAACAGTTAGGAGTCGCTCATCAACAACGCAGTTAGACTGCAGCTACAACACAAAGGCTTTTGTTCAACTGCAGTTAGCAAATGAAAACATAATAACCACAATATGCAAGCTAACTTTATCTGTTTTTTAGAGC
>CAWUHI010000135.1:0-29542 GCA_963921925.1 Sphagnum tenellum | reverse complement strand
ACTGGTTCTACTCAATTGACCGCCGCCAGTCCCACTTGGACTAGTGTGCGCACTAGACATGAGCGAAACCAGTCAGTTTTGGTTCCGGTGCGCCGAGACCGGGACCGCTTTGCCCATCTCTAATACATACCTCTACGAAAGTAACGATCGTTCCGAAGACATCCTAGTTGACGGAGTCTAGTCGTATAAATGCCGTATTCTACCTGCCTGATGTTATGACTCATGAGCAGAACTAAGCAGCGTGATGGAATATCAACAGAACGGAGAAAAAGACACTCCTAACACGCACCTTCTGCTTACCGGACAGATCAAGGTATTCTAAATCTCTCACTAAAGTTCAATATCCTATCTTCACTTACTAAACTTGACTTGACCCATCAGTTAATTCTATATAACATTTATGTTTTGTTTTCGGGTATTTCAATATCAATATTATATTTTTCCGGAATTTGACAACGTAATAATGAAAAAACAAATTTCATTTTTTGTTTTCCTATAATTGAACATCTGATATTTATTTTCTCTTAATCATAAAATAACTTACTAGCTATTTCATTTACCGTTAATAAATTCGTTTTTATGTCTCATATGTTGAATATCTTCATAAAACCAAACTTTACACATTTTTGGATTTTGAATATTCGTATTACCCGTTGTTCGAATTCTATGTACGAAAAAGAAAATGAAAGAATTTGTTTTTGTAAAGTTCACAACAAACATGTTTTGTTTTGTTTCAGCTAAAAGACGTTTACATTGCATTTGAATTAATGCAATCATATCTTCATATAAATCAACCGCTGGTTTTGGTACATTGAATATCACACCTAAACGAACAACTTAATTTACAATTTTAAACAAAATCCTCTAAACCTTTTGGAGTATTTGATATTGGTGTTTGTTTTGTAGGATCATCAGTTTCTATTGATAATTTAAATTCTACATGAAGTCCAGCTTTAGTTTCATCTAGACTACCATGATGATGCATCGGTTTAAAGAATCTTGTATTTTGCAGACTTGTATTTGAAAATGATACACGAGATAATGAACGATTTGTACGCATTCGTGGATTTTTTACTAATAATGATTGTTGATGTGCGATATTGGATAAAGATGTAATGCTTAAACTAGAACCTTTTCGAGGCTGATTACTTGTTTTGTTAAGGGCTAAATTTCGATGTTTTTCAGCGTTAAGTTGTTGTAGACGTTTTCGTTCGACCTGACGATTCCAAAGATCTTCAGCAGCTTTTGTTCGCCAAGTCTTTTAAAACAAATCAAGGAGTTATCGTTTATACCACTCCGCTAAATTCTTTTCTGATTACAGATAATGGGAAAAGCGGGAGTAGAGGAAAAATATCGCGCTTTTTCATATCTTAATTCCTATAACCGACAAAATCCGATAGGCCCGGACCCGAGTCCCACATTTTAATTTTATGGGGTCCGGATCCAAAAAATGCTGGACCCCACGGGCCGACATTCGTATCCTTAGTGTTGGAATCCGATGGGCTCTCAACATCAGCTATAAGTGAGAAAAAAGGAGTGAGGTGTAAACTCCTTTGTTTTGATTTTACTTTATAGTTGTCTTCAGCATTTTCGATCAGATCACCCCATGTTGAATGTAATCCGATAAGTAATGAATCAGGTAATAAGATTCGAGGTGCATTTGATGTTGCAGCTTTTGATTTATCTTCGTCAGTAGGTTCTTGGACTGGTACATCAGCAACAGGAGTAGCTTCTTGTTCACTTTCAGCAGGAAGAGGAGGTTGATCGGATTTTGGAGCAAATTTTAATGATGAGGAAGTTTTAAATCTATCTTCAAATCGTTGAAGTAATACATCCAATTCTCGGCATAATACTTCCGGAACTACCGGTGCTTTTAATTTTCGTTGTATATCTCTTAAAAGAACATCATTTTTTGGTTTTTGTGAAGGTGTCGGACTAAGAGCTATTGAATCGATTTTCGTTGGTTTATCATCTTTAGCCGCTAATGCAATTTTAACCTGTTGTAAAGCTTGAGTAAAATCATCCGGATGTCTTTTGTACCGATGTACACCACCAATATGAGATACACGAGCATATTGATCGTGAAAATAAAGACCACGACTCATTCGTTGCCTAAACAAAAAAAAACACAATACACAATATTTATCTATAGGTAGTCTTGCGAATCGAGCCCGGGTCCAGAAATCTTGTGATGACATACCCCATAAAATGTTTTTGTGAATTTTGTAGACTATTTTGATGTAAAACATCGAATAGAAGATCCATGTCACGAGCAGATGAGGACAGCATGCTTAGTTTTGTATGTGTATAGGACAAAAGAATGAAGTAGGGCTTCGTATAAAATGAAATCGACTCTCAATTTCGTTACCATAGAAACTTTGTTTGTCATAGGAGGATAATAATTGAAAAAGAGCTAATTTTTCCTCAGAGAAGTATGCTTTAATCTATTCTATATATTTTTACGGAAGTTTTTATTCTTTAAAGGTACTAGAACGCGACATTGTTCAAACTTTCCCTGAGCGTTCCCGAAGAAAAATCATCAGAAATGGAATGTGTTTTCTTTAGAAAAAGAAATCGATTGTTTTTTCTTCTTACGTGAACGATGATTTAAGTTGGCATATTTACCCAAAATATGAAGATTTAATTAGGGCAGATTAGACTTGATTTGTATTTGTGTGAAGCCCTTCAAAACAATGCGAAATATTGAATCGACAAATTAATAATTCGTTCTCTTTTCTCTTCGCATGAGATTTTTCAAACCGACATTATAGAATTTGTTTCTATGGAGATACACCTATACGCGAGAGAAATTGGTTTTGAGACCGATGATGAAAAAAGTTTATTTGGTATTAATCTTCGCATTTCAATGGAAATAATCTAATAAGTATGAGGAACAAGTAACAGCTATCGCTCAATATTAGTTTTTTTTTATAGACAACAAGCCTGACATCTATCGGTATTTGAAGATTTTTTGTCTTCAATTCTTTTATTTTATAATGACGGATTTTAGTTCGTCATTCCATGAGAAGAAATAAAAAATACGCGTTCCCAGGTCGAAAGATACGCTCCGTATACCGGGTGCAGAAATATGGCCCTATATAATGCGAGGTTACGGACCGTATGGTTCGACCTGGGTTAGAATGAGTCCGTGTATGTGTGGATGGTAACTTTTTTCACAAATACAGGAACTACTCTTGAAAAGTTACAGGAACCAGACTTGGATGGCCCCTGAAAAGTTATAGGGATTAACATAGGATATGATGATGGTTGGGTACTGTTTGACCTGTTCTCTACTACGCGCCTTATCACACGAAATAGATACGTACTCATATCTATTGTTCGTTACACTAAATAATTAAATTTAAGAATCTATTCAAAAAAGATCCCAATTTTATTAATAATACATATAAAAAACATGAATAGTTAATAGAACAAAAACCTTGGATTGAATATTATCTGTTAATCATCTTGTGTTCGATTTCGACAAATTTCTAGCCAAGAGTCCAATGCCTCCTTATCCCTAGGTTCAAACCGACATTTAAATACCTTCGGTTCTGCAACAAGAGCTGTATGACATCCATTAGCCTCCATAGCATCCACTGCTGCAGCATATTCTCGATTTTTCGGTCCAAGAATACGAAATGCTGTGATCAATCGAATAAAAAATGTAAACAATTCTCTATTTGCTAAATGTGCTCCAGCACACATTCGACTTCCCGCTCCATAAGCAAAATGCGGTGTACCTTCAACATCACCTAAATATCGTTCCGGATTAAAACTATTCGGATCTTTAAAATGCTGTTCATCATAATCACCAGCAAATGCATTCATATAAAATAACGTACCCGCAGGAATAATTGCACCATTATATTCAATATCATTGATACTTCGTCGAGGAAGACACATAGTAATTACTGTAAAATAACGAAGAATTTCTTTATAAAGAGCAGTTACATAGGGAACTCGTTCTTCTACAAGACATTTTTCCCATGCATCACCATCGGGATAAATATCTTGAATTTCTTGATATGCACGTTCTTGAATTTCTTGCCCGTGTGGTGAAGAAAGATAACCAATACCGAAAATAATATTTGCAGGAATTGTATCAAGACCAGCGCTAACCATTGTCAAGCAAATACTTTTTATTTCAGCTTCATTTAATTTTGCCGAAGGATCTTTAAGAATATTACCCGTGATACAAGGTTTGTCTGTACCATTAGCAATTTCTGTTTTTAATCCATCGAGAAGGATGTTGAGATAACGATCACGACGAAGACGATATGTATTAGCTTGAGTGGATCGTGCTGGAAAAAGTCGAAGAAGTGGAACATAATCTTGCCAATTATTTGAAGTTGAACGAAATCGTGATATTGCACCTTCAACTACGACAATTTCTTTTAAAAGGTCATCAAATGATGAAGTAAAACGTGTACCATAATTTAACATAAGAGATGTATTAAGAGCAAATCGTTGAAGATGAGGAATAATATTAATATCGATTTGTCCATCTTGACATTCTTTTAAAATTTCATTAATAGCAGAATAAGATTCAACGTCGATAATCGGCATGTAGGATTGAACAGCCGGTTTATTTAATGCAGTTGCTGCGGCTTTACGACGTTGTTTACAGGATTCATCCCAAGGAGAAGTACCGATAGTGAAGCCTTGACTACTACTAACAACAGTATGAAATGTATGTAATAAAGGTCGACTGATTAATGATGATTGATTTCTAATCCATAATTCTCGAATTGAATCAAATGAATTGGCGACAATAATACGTTTATTTCCCATACGAATTTGAAAGACAGGACCGAGTCGTTTGGAGAGTTTTGATAGAGCAAGAGAATGATTTTCACCTAATTCAAATAAACTTCCGAATATTGGCCAACCTGATGCTTCCGGAAGGCCAGGAATCTTTGGGATATCTGTTGAATTGAAAATTTTGAAAAGGAGACATATGATGATAACAATACCAATCCACACGAGAAGCATTTTGTAATATAAGGAGAATAGAGAAAGATGTGTGTGTGTTTATATACGCAGTTGCTTTTTTATATGATGACGATAAGATATTTTCTTATCTGACTATTGTATGGAGATATTCATAAAACAATTAGACATAGTTGCACAAGTGAAGTTCAATTAGAAAGATTGGTCTATTCTATTCAGTCATAGATTAACGAACTAGAATGAAAGTGGTAATACTTTAGATTGGAATAGAATAAAATAATTGACGTTCCAATCGGAAGGAGCCTTCTGTGGAAAAAATAGGTGGAGTACATGTAACGTAATATGATGAGTAGAATCATATCGTTCGTATATCTATGATTGTTCTATTTCGTGATAAAATGAGAAACTGGAGAAATAGCGCTGCCGGCACTCTCGGTACAGATGTTATACTACACAGTACTTCACAGAGATCCAAACAGGACACGCGTTTGAGGCCTGGCAGCTTTTTCGAGCGAATAAAATAATGATGACGGACTAGAAAGCAGAGTTCAAAATAGGGCACTAATGCTACTATCGTACTAGGACCTGATCTACCTGACATAGGCACAAGCCATGATTTTCAGGTCAGTGTAAGTGACAGGCCTCAATCTGTCTGGATCTCTGACTTATACTGGCCTGTGCCTATGGCAGGCAGGTCAGCTTCTAGTAGGATAGTAGCATTAGTGCCCTATTTGGACTTCTGGTACTTCATCACTCCAGTTCTGTCCGTCTCACATCGGACACAAGCTTATATAGGAGAGAGAACAGCACACATGAAGAAGAGACGATAATACACAACGAATAAGAATAAGAGAAAAAAAGCAGACACGATCATGCAACGACCACCACATTTCTAAGTATGCAAAAGGTCCAACGGCGTGCCCGATGCATCTGCCTCAATTATTGGCACAGTACGGAATAGGATGACTGGTCGAAATGACAGTGTTTTAAGTCAAGGAGGCTAACAAAGAATATGTTGCTCGTGCACGGAAACTAAATTTTAGTTCTGATGATGATTCTCGCTTATTCACTAAGTTTTATGTCTTATTTATTTCTTAACTAAACATACAGTGCACTGTTTTACAAAAAAAGGGTGAATTTGTTGCCAGTTGAATGGACGATTGATTGACTTTTATTAGTTATCAAGATAATAATCATCATCGTCATCTGATGTGGCATCTGGATGTCCTGCTTTAATATGTTTATTTTGAGCATCTTTCGTATGGAAATATTTTGAGCATGCTAAACAATAAAGATCGTTTTTATATTCATCACCCACACGACTATTTTTGTTGTTTGATACTTTTTTGAGATGATCTGATTGATGTGTTTGTGAATCATATTTCTTTTCAGAGTGTTGCTGCAGATTGAATTTTAATGCTTTGCCTTTCTGATCACTAACTTTACGTATAATATCTGTAATATTAACATTACATGGATCCATTGGCATGACTTCTATGTTCCTGTGTTTCTTGGTGATTCTATTCAAGTTACGTCCATAAAGTTCGTTTTTATCACTGACAACAAGAACATATGAACAGGTGAAGCAAGCGTTGTAAAGATTGTCAAACATCTGAATCACTGGATCAGAAGATTTATATAGATATACCTGAGAATTCATTCCCGATTGTTCGACAATTGTATTTTGTTCATCATAAAATATGAAGAACTTACAGCTAGATGGAATTTCAGATAAATCTTTAACTTTATCAGACCATTTTTGATCATTAATATTAGTAGCATCAAATAAAACGAGTTGAGTATATGTACCACCGATGGCCATAGTTTGAGCACAGGATTTATTAATGTATCTTTGTTCCAGTATTATCTAAAGTGCGAGTAGACACAAAGATTTATACGTTGCCACCCACAAGCTTTTATATCATGTTTTACCCAGTGTAAATATGACTCATAAAATACATTTCAACTCATGACATCACTTCTTTCACCACAATATACGCAACCCTGTTGAAAGAATTTTTTCCCAGTATTTTTGAGAACTCTGTTCTCTTTCGAAAGATCGAAATTTAACAATCAAACATTTAATAGACTAATTATGATGTAATTAATTATAAGAAAGAAAGAAAGAATATTCTGCCTTGCGGTATATAGGTGCTGTCCGGAGAGAGTTTTCCAAAGTCCGATATTTTTCCTACAACTATTAGTAGCTATAGCTCTGGACAAAACGCAAGCCTGACGCACGGTTCTTCCGCTCAACCAGTTCAGCTCCTCTTGCACACCGACTAACCACAAGGGCCGGTGTATGTCACACGTAAGCAGCACGCATCGTCCGAGACAAACAACAGTTAGTGACTCGTCCGAGACCATTCTATGTCCGGTGGCGCTGAGGTTTGAACAGAGTACTTTGGTAGTACGTACCAAACAACATAACCACTCATTTGGTATAGATCAGTACACATATGGATGTCAATCATTTTTATTTGAAATTTTACATTCTTCAAACATCACCATTAAACCGTGAGAAAAAAAAATATTCTAAAAGTTTGTTAGTGAAAAACTACGTTTACAAATATTTAAAATGTCGAAATTACAAACATAGAGAACAAGTAACGCTCGTATGTGGTCTCGCTCAGCTCTTTCTCGTAGAACAGTTGTTTCCAGACCTTGAGCAAATTATGTAGGCAGGATGAGTCTGCATGTGTAATGCATCTCTCACCAATCCATACTTACGCCCTCAAAATAATTAATTGATTAGAATCCAACTCGGATTCAGATACCCCATCCTCAATTACTTGAGGGTGAGGATGTGGGTGTGGTTGCCATATCGTTCTTATACCCACACGCACACCCATAAATCCATCCATACCCTCTATATCGTGTTAAACATTCAGGCTTTGGACAATAATATGAACTTAACATTTCATTCCTTCAATTAAGGTGTAGTTGCACGAAATTTTTGGACAACCCTATATGTTATTGTCAAGCAACGTACAGAATTTGTTGTAAGCCTTGAATAATCCGCAAATTCAGACGAACTCATAATGGTGTTAATGTGAGTGTATGGTGAGAAGAAAAGAAAACAGTTGAAATAAGAGTTTATTTTTGTTTAAGAAATCGATATGTAAATAATTGTTTCGTTTTTTTTTGTTTTTCTAATACGATGGAGACCTGGAGAACGAACTCTCAATTGAATTTCTTTTCATTTTTGGAATTTGCGCAGAACAAGTGAAATGGCTGACTCAAATACTCCTGCCGATTTCTCGAACATATTCGTTCGATTAGCTGAAACGCAAAAGAATGCTATTCAAGGCATGCTATCTAAAAATTTTATCATTATAGTCCATGATGACGACGACAAATTTAAACATTTCCAACAACTGTCTGTAGCTGAATCAGAATCTACTACAAAATTACATGTCTTCGATAACGATGAACAATGTGCTGAGTTTGTCATGGAAAAAGTATCTGATGATCCGAATGTTAAATTCATTGTCTTTGCTGGAGGTCGACTTGTATGTGATCTTGTTTCTTCTATTCGTTTTTGCGATCAAGTCCAAGGAATATACATTCTGAATGAACCACCATTCAGCGAAGAAGAACGAGAAACGATGAAGAACTGTTCGAAGGTAAAGGTAACAGATCGCTTTTCTTGTGATTAAAAAACGAAAAAATTATGACCCTTGCTATATTTATTCATTCTTTGGCCCAGGGCTCTCGATGTTTTTTAGGTGCGGGAGAGGTTGAAGTTTGACAGAGAGCCAGATACAGGCTGTCTGACAGACAATAGCAGGTAAAAAGCTGCCTGTTAATATTTGGCAGACAGTTTTTCAACCATAACTCAAAACTTTCCAAGACACAACGTGAAAAGGGGGATTCGGTCGGCAGAAGTTTGTAAATCAAACAAAAACTGACCTTTTAATACCTAAGCAGTGAAGTTTTTCCGATGATGTGTCCCTCATGTAAGTTTTTGTTTCATGTTCTGACATTTATCTTTCGAATATTTATTACCAAGGTGTGGGCCATAGTATTGGGTGTCGAGTGTGGATGTGGCTGTGGGAGAGGGTTGGGCGGATGAGTCTGGATTTTAGGAAGTAGGCATGCGCCGAACTCGAACCCAAGTTCAGGTTCGGGAGGTGTTGACAGAACTCAAACAACGTCGAGCATCCACATGATGTTCCTGATATTTTTGGATACATATCACTAGGTATGCACTAAGCATGTAACGAACCCGAACCGTTCGGGTTCGGTACATGCCTAGTGATGTGTAACCAAGAATGTTAGGAGCATCATCTAGATGCTCGACACCTCCCGAACCCGAACGTTCGGCTACGGTGCATGCCTATTAGGAAGAGATGAAGATAATACACTCACAACCTCGTTTCTGAAGCAGTATTCCGTGAATTTTTGGCGGGAAATCTCAGGAAGCTCACTTTTTCTGACCTGAGTCCGCCGAAAAATGTCATGAATCTGGCGCGAGGATTCGATAGCCGTATCCAGCTGCCGGTTTTGAATGGAATTGGATAAATCCGTGGGAAAACTCGGATCTGACGGGTTCGTTGATCTGGAAAAGACAACTTATTCTAATCGAGGTTCATATTACAGGTCACGTCCATCGCTGATATGCAGTCGAACAAAACAGCAAAAGATCCGGATCAGTCTCCGGCTATTGAGTTAACAACAATAACGCGATTGAATGATCCGATGGAAATGAAGCTTGTATATGAAAATCTTCCTTCAGAGCCTGCAGATCGTTCGCTTAAAAGATTCGATAAAGATTTTGTGTTTCGATATATAATGCTCATGTGCCTTCTTGACGCTCCATTATCTCAGTCCGACAAAAATGATCTTATCGAATTATTTGAAAAAGAAACTCTCGCTCTTCCAAAAGAAATCGAGAAATTTAAAGAAACATACTCGCCTAGCCAAGCAGTACTCTTTTATACTAGAGATGTATTTATTTATCGCAATCTGAACACCGCACTACGTCGAAAAAATATCCGTCATCTTCTACCATTTCGAATCGTTCTTCAGAATATTTATAAACAGCTGCATGAACAAATGGAAAAAGAAACATCAGATCAAACTTTAACGCTCTATCGAGTTCAACAATCTAGCGAGTTCGAAATAGTCGACTTATTAGTAGCCTATCACCAACATTCTCCCGTTACAATTACTAGTTTCTTTTCAACGTCTAAAGATCCAAAGGCTGCCGTTCGTTTTCTTGATTGTACTAGACCTGAAAATATGACTTATGTTCAAATACTTTTTATAATTACTGCACGAAAACAAGATGCATCACATTACTTTCCATTTGCCGACATCTCGAAAATTAGTCAACATTCTGATGAAGCAGAAGTCTTGTTTGTGCCAGGACAAATGTTCGACATTAATAATATTGAGATTAACTTCGAAGAAAACGTGCGAATATATACAATTTCAATGAGTATGAAAAATAGATTTGACGAATCTTTTACCGCAGTGCATAAAAATTTCGAGAACTTATTGAATGTACATATGAATGATTCATTACTTTGTCTTGCTCAATTACTTGTTGACCATGAACAACTAGATGAAGCCAAAGAATTGTACACGCAGCTTCTTTCTGAAAATGATGATACAAATAAAAAGTATGCTTGCTATGAAGGCTTGTTTAACATCGCTATGTGTCGAAATGATACTAATGAAGCAGAAATGATGCATCAAAAGATGACCGAAACAAAATTTGGTTCTGAGAAACTGACTACAAATTCCAGTGGTATAAAAGTTTCCCAAACAAATCGTGACGAATGTTCGACAGGCGTCAATCACATGATGAATCTAAATTCTCAACTGTCTCCAGATCGACCACTTGACGAATTACTTGCTTATGCAAATAGTGATAACTATCGTGATGACCTCGAACAGGCGGCTCGTATGGCATATAAATTTGCTATAATGCTGGTGCAACAGGGAATATATCCATTGGCAATTCAATTTCTTGAAACAGGATTACGTACTATGAAAGCCGAAACAGGCGTTCCGTGTGATCCACTGCTGAAAGCTAAATATTGCATGCAATTGGGTCACTGTTATCGAGAATTAAAAATGAATGATATCGCTTTAGAAAATTATAAATTGGTGTTAGACCAAAGTGTTCGTTTACCCCTCGATGAATACATTCGAACATTAATCGGTTTTGGTGCGGTTTTGGAGGCTATGAATAATTATAACGATGCTTTATATAAATATATAGAAGTAGCTGAGATTTATAAAGATAATTCAACAGTCGGTGGGCTTGAAGAACGTCGTCATATTGAAGAATGTATTCAACGAGTTACATCGCATCTTATTCCACTGGACTAAAATCTTTAGATTTTCATTACTGGAATATCTAGTTTTAAAAAACTTCGCACATATTCTGACAACTTTTCCCTACAACAATAGATATTATGCTTACGTAAAAATGGCCTTCAATTAATTTTGAGTACTATTCCGAAATAGTTAGAGGGAACAATTCTTCTGATTTCAAACAAAATTAAGTACTTTAATTGCATTCTGCTGCGACGATATTCTTCATTGACGAACATTGTATCCTTAAATCTTTGTGCTAATGTAAACGGGTGGGCGAAAAAACTTATGTTCGAGAATTTTCCATTTTTTGTGGACGTCTATTATATTGGCAAGAAATTTTAGGCGTTTTTTCCGAAAATTTTATTTTTATTTTTTAACTGCAAGCATACAACTAGCTTTCAACAATGTATGCTCCATTACTGTCTATGACTTGCCGCTAACGCTCTGCTAGAGAAAGGATCCAGCACTCGTAGAAGTCCTGCGACTTTTGGCCAAAAAAATTGAGAAGGTCCATTTTGAGGTCGTCGAATTTTTTCTTATGGAAATGGTTCGACAGAGAACGTTACAAGTGGTAGTCCGTAGAAGACAAGTTTGGAGAATAAGGTGAGTGTGGAACCTTCGCCCATCCGAGCTTCGATAATTTTTCACGAGTCGACTTTCCAATGTGAGGTCTGGCTTGGTCGTGCAAAAAATAAATTCTATCGTGCTTCCCCTGGATTTTTGATGCAATTTGGTCCATTTGTTAACATTAGAGATCAGCAGTGATGATGCAGACATTTGGAAGAAGTTCCCAATGAATAGGCCCTCTTACGCCCCACCAAACGTTCAACATAATCTTCTTTGGGTGAAGGTCATTTTTGGGCGTTGCTACATCTGTTTGTGCAGCTCCCAGACACTGTTGCTTGTGCGTGTGGTTAATATACAACACCCACTTTTCATCGTCAGTAATAAGATGGTGGAGCTGTTGATAGTTGCGATGAGATGTCATTAATTCCATACAAGCGTCAAACCTGTGTTGGAGCTGATGCAGTGACAACTCATGTGGTATCCAAAATCCGTAATTTCCCCGTTTTGCCTCATTCGTGCAGATACGTATGTTTTCCACTGTAATATGAGAGCAACCAAGTCACTCTGGTAAACACCGTGCAGACAATCTAAAATCTTTTTCAATAAACTGCTTTAAGCCCCCCCCCCCCCACCCTAAAAGTCGATTTTGCTTCAGAAGAGTTCAATCACGCTGAAACTTTCAGGAAACATGTATCATATAACTAAGACATTACAGTAAAAATTTCAGCCCTAGGTGTTGTGTCATTCAGGAGTTATGTTAAGATCAGGGGTCAAAAAGTACGTTTTTTTGTGTCCCAGATTTCTCCGCCATGGTGAGTGCTGGAGAGGTCGCGGTGGTGTCAAACGATAAACGATATCTGCCGTAACAACCTAACAGACTCCGATTTTCAAAATTCCCTCTTGATTTTTTTTTGTGCTTGTCGTACAAAAAAAGTCGACTGACCAGAGATGATTCTTTGGGACCATGTCTTCTTTTCTCAGAGTGCAAAGCAAAAACTAGAACTTGGGCCCTGTTAAGTTGTAGAGTAGGGTTTTCTCTTGAATATGAGACATTCCCGAGAAATCTAGCTTTTGAAATGCCTGAGAAATCTGGGACGCACAAACGAGAACAAGCCAAAAAACGCATTTTGAGAAAAACGCAAAATACTGTTACCGAGTGTAACTAAGTGTTTTAACTCAAAAATGTGATGGAAAAATTGTCTCATTGTAGTTGCTATATATGATCGCGTACGATCCATTGACTGGACACCTGCGCACTGCAGTGTAGCGTCTGAGAAAAGGGCATTCGTAAGAGATGTAACAAGACAAAAATTAGTCAAATCTCAAAACAGACATTTTTCTCGAATTCAATAGTTACAATAAGATCGATGCGAAACTATAAAAATCCATCTAAAATTAGATAAACGATAGTGATTTCGATAGCCCATGACGAGTGCTATCTAACCCTGTAAAAATCTCAAAATCGAATTTTTTGACAAAAATCACGATTTTTAGGGTGGGAGGGGGCCTTAAGACGTACATATTAACCTGTAGTGGTCTTCCGGTATGAGGCAAATCGTCGAGTTCGAAGTTACCGTTCTTAAATGAATGGAAACAATGTTGCGCTTCACCGATGGAGAGTATATCCTTGCCCATCGTACCGCATATGTTGCTCCCAGTGTTTTGCGACCCAAACGAAATTCATGAAGCAGAAGCACTCGGAGCTCTCTACAAGATATCTTTATTTCTAATTCGAAATCAACGTTCATATCCATAGTTTTGTTGTTGTTCGAAAGATATTCGTACCCCTATATAAACCCTTAGTATGGAAACTTCCAGAACTCTCTCGACTGTTCTAGGAAAGTTAAAAAACCCAAAAACTGTCTTACCAACCTAATAACAAATCTTAATCTACATATCTACTTGAAATTCCATCTTAAACGATCTAAAATATTATTATTTGTCGTTTTTACTTGAAGACAACACTGATAACGACAATTTCTAAGTGTATCATATCTGTTTATCTTGATAGAGTGTGGGTGGGAATGCGTGTTAGATTCATCTCTTATCCAAACCTACACCCTTATTACCGAACTTTTCCAATAAACGAAATGCTGACATGAAGGATTATTGTATATTTCTAAATACATGACCTTAAAGAGGAAACATTTCTCTGCAAGATACATTATCAAATAATCTATTAACGTTAAAAATGATGAAACGACCCATAGTTCTTTGATCGATTCTTGAACATTATTTTGAAATTGATACAGGTCTCTACTCACTATCGTAATTAGACTTACAGGATAGAGGAGAGATAGCAGAGCATAGCGTTTTCATTTCAATCCACTTAGTAGAACTTGTTTTGTAACCAGCTGTCAAAAGAAAAGCGTTTTCTAAAACAGAGTTGCTTCATCGTGTCCTTTGTGACGATACTAAGAGTCATGTATTCCTCCATCTTCTTTTTGTACATGCATTGATGCATCATTGTGATTTAATAATTGTTTTTTTTTCTTATAGTTGAAGATCAGAATATTTTTATTCGGTTTCCGTTAGTGAGCATATTGTGTTTATTCATTTTTTTATTCTTTCTATTTTCTCCTCTAATTACTTCATCTCTCCATTTTTTTAATTTTTTTTCTTCATAATTCTATTCAATACATTTGTTCAACGGCAACTCATTACCTGTCGCTCTACAGTGGTAAATGAGATCTCATTCAGTTGTATCTTCCATCTTCTTCTTACACACATCCTTGTATTTAACAATTAGGCTTCGAAAAAGAACTGGACAATTACTGTAATAGTATTTTCTTCTACAAGAAGATGATGATGAAAAGACCAACGACATAAACAGTGGGAAAATCATGCCTTTTGTTTCGTTTTGTCGTTAAGAATTCATAGAAGTTCATCTCATTCAATCTGAAAAAGTCGAATGTTATTGCGAACGTTCGAGTAAAATAATAATTAGAAGATTGATAATTGTTGCGAAGAGAGAAAAAGAGTTTCAGAATATTTCGTTTTGGTCAATGAAAAGGAAATTTCAAAGATGAAATAAATACATAATGGAATGCAAAGAATTGCCATCGCAGGATTCGCAATGATATCTTCTCTGTATAGAAGACTTCCAGTATCCCTCTAAAGTTTTATCAAGAACTCTAAATGATAATTTAAAATATACAAGAACATTGAAAAATCCGATTGATATGTATTAGATGTTAGTATTGTAGTTTGTTGAAACTTAAATTGGAGTTGAAAAGGGAAAGAATGTATACCTACCACAGCTGTCCCGATCGTGTGAATCCTCATTGAAAATGTTTGATCTTATAATCATTCACATATGTTCGGATTGAAGATGGATGGTTACTCACTACTTAACTGATAAATATGCATCAAGGTATTTATCGACAATAAATAATCTTAATGGATTCTAACAACGGTAGATGATCGTGTTTATAATGAGACGAACGAGGGCGTCGATTCCTGACTTACAGTGAAGAAGAACACTTTAGATATAATAACAAAATTTTGTTAAAGGAAATTAATTCTCAAAAAGAAAATAAAAAATCTAATATCCATATACAATTTCCTTTTTATTTTCTTAATGATGAAAAAGAAATAGATCTCTAAGCAGGCAGAAAACTGAAGTTTTTTTTTGGATGTCATGTTTGAAAAATAGAAAAAAAGTCAGTTTCACCAATCAGAATATTTGTTCTCGGGAGAAAAAATATTGGCCTAATCTTTTTTTTGAACAAACATTCCTTAGTGATCTGTATAAAAAGAACAACACATTTGCGTTTTTCACTGTCAGTTTTGGAAAAACAAACGTCCAACGATAACAATATTTAGGGCAAGTATTGTTTTTCTTAGAAAACTTCTTTTGCATGAAAAGACGAACATTGTAGTTTCAGTAAGTAAATAAAGTTATCAACTATCCCTCATTTCACCGTTTCAATTCGATGTTCACTCTATCAATAAGACTTTGTTGTGAGCTTTTAGTTGGACATAATTAAAGCTTTAATTTAACAACTATTATTACTTTCAAACATATCTCTCTTGTATATTCATTAGGAATGTAATGATACCAGTAGGGTATTGGTATGTGTACATCTCTCCTATTCATTTCAAAATTATACAGAATTTCATATTAGAGGAAATTCAAACATTTTCCTCTATTGTGCTTTGTATGTTTTCCACATGTCTCTATTTTATAAGTGTCCCTACAAATGTTGTTTATGTAAATAATTCATGTGGATCAGTCTGTAACTAACTTCAATCGGATCTTGAACAATCCACTTAGTGAACAGAACCCCATGGTAATCAGGCTACCGGAGATAGAGATCCAACGGTGACAATGATCGGTAGAAACCGATATTTACTCGTAAACAGTTGTGTGAATTTCTGAGTGGTAGAATGGTTACCGGTTATTCGTAAATGATTGTGATCGTTACGTCCCTAATCGCAATTTCCTGAGATCTGACACAGGTCGGTGGCCCAAACGAGCCACTTTTCAGTGGCATGTAATGTCGTATTCGTTTAATAACTCGCTTTAGCTTCTCGATAAGTATTTACTTGTATATCATATCATCGATCTTCATACTATTGGCCAATTCATTCCGAGATGCAGTGGCCAAATGGATTCACATCTGGACTGGGTGTGCACGCTGGCAGGATTAATGTGGGTCAGGAATGAATATTTTACACTCACTTTCACCCACTCGTTTCACTATACACCCATACACACACCTATTTCTGTTATCCAATGAACTGTCTAACAGCGAACCATAAAAAATAAGAGAAAATTATTTAAATTACCGCTACCGCCGTGGCAGTGAAGGCGCGGTAGCGATCGTTTTTTAAATAGCTATCGTGGCAGGGGCGTAGCAATGTTCATTTTCAGCCGCGATCGACATCTATGGTTTAGAAAGATTTGAATATTGAAACTTTGATTTAGCTCGATTGTTTGAGCCAAAAGTGACCGAGCAAATTGTCAAAACTATCAATGCGGTCTCTCTCGAATGCTTTGAACTGACAAATACTCGATAATTTACTCTTTTTCAGACTCTGATAACACAGAAATGGACTTCATAGTATTAATCGTATACGTGTTCTTGCTTTGCTACATATTATTTATATGTTATTTCTCTTTTATGTCAACAATACAAAAAGTGTCATAGTGGAATTATTTATTTTATTTAAATTTCAGATCACCATTCATTTTTATCAATTAGACATTTTCTGTTTACATCAAATAGATTGAACAAATATTGAAAGTAGAGTTATTGACTACGACTTATCTTTCGTTAAAAGTCATCTATTCTCCGAATAATAAATAGTATGTATTTTATTTCGTTCCTTTTCGATTCGTGTTACATATCCCGAAATTTGGAGATCCCGCATCTCCAAATTGCGGGATATGTGACACTGGTGTAGACCTGGGTACAATTTAATATTCATTACTCTTACAAATTCATACAATTTACAAGATTTGAGTCATATAATTCAATACTCTGAAGATTCAAAGAATGTTTTCAGAAATAGAGAGGCTACTCAACCATTTTTCCATATCTGTATTTGTCATCATTTGTTTGTTGGATTTGAGTTGAGTTGAGAGAAGTCAGAAAAGGACTCTTCACTCTAAGATACTGCATCTTCTGTATAGATAACGTCATCCACTTTTCACACTATCTCTCTCACATCTAAATTTTCAGCGTAGATGCGTCTTCAGATTGCTACTTCCTCCATTTTCGACAAGAAAATATTTGACAAAGGTATGGGTAAGATCAAAATGCAGATACTAGGGTCATTCAAAGAAAATATTACTGCACTTTTCTATTGAGTCCTTTTCTTTTTCTACAGCCGATAAATATCGTTCAAAAACTGTGTTTTTGAACCAATCTATAATGTTGATACAGACCATAAACATAAGAAATACACTCTCGAACTGCTTTATGAATAATATTCCGAAAAAGTTTATCTCACAGCTTTGCAAAAATCGATAGTTTTTACTAGACTAATGAACACAAGATTTCTATATCTTATTTCAGTGACAAACATCCATACGGACGATTGTGCACTATGGCAAAAAACAAAATTTGCCCTTCAAAACTTAAATCTATTTCCATCGATTCCACCTTCAATCGATGAACATCAACTTCATCAAGAAAAAATATCAACAAGATTATTCATCCTTTTGTTAATCTCATCATTCAGCATTCTTCTCTTATATACTTCATTGATTAATGTCACACAAACTATTAGTGTCAAAGGACCCACAATCACTCAATACTCACAATTGTATTCGACATATTCACAAACATTGACATGTCCATGTTCAAAAATCTCAATCAATTATCAAACATTTATTCAGGTCAATTACACATTACATCAAGCGTGTAATAGTGTATTTGTCACGCAATACTGGATCGACTATCTTGCCACATCTTTTGGTAACAGCAATGCCTTTTCCGAAGACTTTCGATGGACAGGTTCATTTACATTTCAAGCTTTGAGAGCCCTTTGTGAGCTAATCAATCAGACCATTGTCAATCGTTTGATTCAGTTTTATTCAACTCAATATATCAGTGCATCTGTTACCTCCTCACAACTATTTCAATTCCAAACTCAATCATTCATTTCACAGTTTAAATCAACAATGGCTAAGGATTTTCTCTTATCACTTTCTACAATACGAAATACAACTCAAAGTAACACTTTGTTTTCTGGCCAACAAACTAATTATGGAATCTTTACACCACGAAGTGAGACAGATGCCTATGCATATTCACTATGGTATGGTAACTGTAGCTGTGCGTCTTCAGCTATGTGTGCCTATCAATCTAATATTTACGATTATCTTAAATTCATTGTATTATTCCCTGTCCCAGGTATTTATACCGGATGTTATGTGATTGAATCATTACTCCAATCTAATCTTGAATGTTTTTATAATCAAACTTGTATAAATAAATTACAATCATATTTTGCATTCTCATCGTCAAAGAATATAACAGCTCTTGACACTTCATTGTCAAGTCGGTACTTAGAAAACTCAACAATTGAAGATCTGCTTGATGAATTGATGGTCGAAGAATGGAATTCATCAATAATGTATAAGAACTACTTTAATGAATGTGAACCAACAAAATGCACTTATACTCATCAGACAAGGAATAATATCATTTACATAGTTACGACACTAACTGGTTTGATTGGTGGTTTGATAACAGTGTTGAAACTAATGGTACCACGACTAGTCAAGTTTGCAAGTAGAAAAAAGGAAATGGTCACACCAGAAACGGGTAACATATGCAATAGTTTTTGCCATGTTATGTTCAGAACATATCGACTTTTGATTGACATAGCGGCTGGAGACAACGGAGAGAAAAAGATAGATCGAGTTGTAGCTGTAAAGTATTTGATGAAATAATATAATAAAAAGGTTCACTTGTAAGTTTTTTCGACGCAACGGAACATCATTTGATGCACGGAACAGGAAGTGTTTACATTATTTATGTCCATATACATGACTCATGAATTTCAATGGTTTTTTAAAAAGATCTGAGGCAATACTTCATGACAGAATGAACTGAAGAATATGTTTTTCTCCTGGTTGAAGAACTCTGTCAGACAAGAAACTGAGCTCTTTGTTAAATTAATAACTATTTATATGTGAATAGCAGAAATAGATAAGAAAACAAGGCATATGCCGGTAAGAGAGAACTGAGAAGAGAATTCGATGAAAACTGCCATTACTACTATTTTGTGGCTTCTTATTAGATATTAATTAATTATAGATCAATCGATCATCAAATATTTATTCTATCTCGGAAACGAAAATACAACTCTGTGTGATGTCAAGAACTTAAGCTACAAACAGTTTATCACAGAAGCATATTTTTCTGGCAGAATTAGATCGAGGCCATGGCAAATTTAAAATTGTTACCAGTTTTCAGCAAATTGCTGATTTCTGATTTCTTTCTTTTGAGGAAGAAATCTACCGAAACGATTAGAAAACTAGAAATCAGAAATCTACTTTCATATCTATATGAATAACAGCGGCAGAAAACTAGAAATCAGAAGTGCTGAGGTCGATGGGTTTGGGTATAACTTCAGCCTCATAGCCACACCCTCACCCCACACCCACACCCTGTAGACCCTGGTAAGTCTTATCAAAAACTGAATTATTTTGTAATTCATATATTTTGAATTACTTTATAATTCACTTCCGTCATCCAGTGATACGTTTAAAACATGCTTATGCGTGAAGATTAGAAAAGATATTCATAAGAAGAGAATTTTTTCCATTAGTTGTTCCCTTTGTCTATTTGAGTATAGTCATGTATTTTCTAATATGTTATGTTTTGTTTAGAAACGCGCGAACGAGAGACAATCTATCACTTAGTTCAGAAATTCAAACATGAATTTTACACACTCAATGCATTCCCATCGATTCCACCTTCAATCGATGAACATCAAATTCGTAATGAACGAATATCAACAAGATTATTTCTCTTTTTGTTAATCTCATCATTGGTCATTCTTCTCTTATATACTTCATTGATTAATGTCACACAAACTATTAGTGTCAAAGCACCCACAATCACTCAATACTCACAATTGTATTCGACATATTCACAAACATTGACATGTCCATGTTCAAAAATCTCAATCAATTATCAAACATTTATTCAGGTCAATTACACATTACATCAAGCGTGTAATAGTGTATTTGTCACGCAATACTGGATCGACTATCTTGCCACATCTTATCCAAACAACCAAATCTTTTACGATGACTTTCGATGGACAAGTTCATCTACATTTCAAGCATTGAGCGCCTTTTGTGAGCTAATCAATCAGACCATTGTTATTCGGTTGATTCAGTTTCATTCAACTCAATATGTCAGTGCATCTGTCACATCTTTTCAACTATTTCAATTCGAAACTGAATCATTCATTTCTCAGTTTAAATCAACAATGACTAATGATTTTCTCTTATCACTTTCTACAATACGAAATACAACTCAAAGTAACGCTTTGTTTTCTGGCCAGCAAACTAATTATGGAATCTATACACCACGTGGTCAAATTTATGCCAACACCTATTCAATATGGTATGGTAACTGTAGCTGTGTGTCTTCAGCTATGTGTGCCTATCAATCTAATATTTACGATTATCCTAATTCCACTGTATTATTCCCTGTCCCAGGTATTTATACCGGATGTTATGTGATTGAATCATTACTTCAATCTAATCTTGAATGTTTTTATAATCAAACTTGCATAAATAAATTACAATCATATTTTGCATTCTCATCGTCAAAGAATATACCAGCTCTTGACACTTCATTATCAAGTCGGTACTCAGAAAACTCAACAATTGAAGACCTGCTCGATGAACTGATGGTCGAAGAATGGAACTCATCAATAATGTATGAGAACTACTTTAATGAATGCGAACCAACAGAATGCACTTATACTCACCAGACAAAGAATAATATCATTTACATTATCACTACAATAATTGGGTTGATTGGCGGTCTAACAACAGCTTTGCAGCTGATTGTACCACGATTAGTAATGCTTGGCAGGAGAAAGAAAGAAGTGCCAAGCCCACAGAAAGGTAAGACGATATCGAAAATAGGGATGTGACAATACCAAAACTGTATTGGTCCCAGGAGATTCAATCCGACAATCGGATTCGATCGGAATCCGACGAGACTTCATAAAGATCCTGCCGGAATCCGGGTTGTGGACCGACATTCGGATCCCTAGTGTTGGAATCCGATAGGATCCTAGTGTCGGAATTCGACGGAACCTATCGGCGGTTTTGACCGGCCTCTAAAATTGGCCCCAGGCACGAATTTGTTAAAACTATTGATTAGTAGTAGAGGTCGGTCAAAACCCACCTCAAGGTTCCGTCGAATTCCGACAATAGGATCTCATCGGATTCCAACACTAGGTATCCTACTGTCGGTCCACAACCTCGAATCCGATCGGATTTTGTCGGCTGGTTGGATCCAGTCGAATTCGTTATCGGATTCTTTGACCTGGGGTATTGTTAGATGCCTAATCAAAAACGGCTTTATTTATCCATATTATATAAATTAAGCAGCTACAAGAACATTTATATCTAGTTTTAGGTCGGAAATATATAGCTATATATAAAACAGAGAGCGAAAGCGAGTTGAGCAGAGCCTAAGACAGTAGTACGATGAATAAACGACAATAAACTGACTACGTTAAGTAGACTAAAATGAATGATGTTTATTGACTAATAATATATTAATATATTCAATGTATCATCGTCTATTGAGGGATCAATAGTAATTTATCCACCAATTATATGCTTGTATAAGTAATAGATACGGTATAACTGGCCTTTCAACTCTCTCTCTCTCTCTCTCTCTCTCTTATTTCTTTTTTCTAGATGTTCATTCACAACTCTGCTACGGCTAGACTGTAACTCAAAGGAACGCTTATCTCGATCCTTACGCGATCAGTAAATTGGTTTTCTCGGGTTTGATTGAAAGCAATAAGTAACAAAGCTAAGTTGGAGTTTTTCTTACTCTTGACGTATTCTTGTGGGCTATGTTAATTTTGTCACTTATTCTTACTGTTTGAAAAAAATTAAGCTTTTGATCATTCCTTATTTGAGTGGAGGCAGACATTTTTTGACTCATTTCGGTCTCTGATATAAACTCTATTTGGATTTTCAGTTTAGCTTATAAGAGGTCGTCACATTTTGTTGTGACCAAGAGATGTGCGGATTAGGACCGGAAAATAAAAGTTGCCGAGACCGAGATCATCAAAGTAAAAACTTACTGGGACTGAGATCCACAAAATGAAAATTTACCGGAACCCCGCTGGATCGGTGCTATAGTGCACGAAAATTTTGTTGTTGAATTTTTTATGATTTTTGCTAAATTATATTATAAATCATCATATATGTATAACTCGTTAATTCGTAATGAATTAAAAAATTTACAAGAGTGTAGGTGTGGATGTGTGGGTGAGGACCGGGTGAGGGTGAGGGTGAGCGTGTCAGTTGTGGCTGATAGAGACGCCAGACATAGACAACCACACCCGGTCAGACACCCTCACACCCTCGCCCTCACACTCACCCTTAAAATTATCACCGAGATTGCCTGAGAAGAGTGTCGAGTACGATAGTCACCAATACAGATGAGCGAAACACAAAAAATATTCCATGATAATATCAATAGTGTAATCAACATCCGGGTCCGGGTCCAAAAAGTTTTAATAAACCGGGTGCGGGTCCAAAAAAGATGGACCCGACGGGCTCTAGTCATAACTCATTTTGATTGGAATAGATAAAGGTCGTTTTTAACAAATTCTAGTTTACTATAAAATTCATTGTTCACATCAGTCAAATTGCAGCGCCATACTTTTGCAGTAGAATCATCAGAAGAAATGACTCCTATCCCAGTTCTGGGATAACGAGATAAAACAGATTTTTTTCGAATCCATCAGCTAAACTCTTTTCTCATTAATTATTTTCAAGTGACAAATATCAATCAACGAATTCAAATATTAAAACAAAAATCAAAAGTTTTTCTCAAAAATTTTAACGTATTCCCATCGATTCCACCTTCAATCGATGAACATCAACTTCATCAAGAAAAAATATCAACAAGATTATTCATCCTTTTGTTAATCTCATCATTCAGCATTCTTCTCTTATATACTTCGTTGATCGATGTAACACAGACTGTCGATGTTAAAGCACCCACAATCACTCAATACTCACAATTGTATTCGACATATTCACAAACATTGACATGTCCATGTTCAAAAATCTCAATCAATTATCAAACATTTATTCAGGTCAATTACACATTACATCAACTATGTAATAGTCTCTTTGTCAATCAATATTGGATCGATTATCTTGCTGATTCTCGTGGGAATACTATCACATTTATTGATGACTTTCGATCAACAGGTACATTTACATTTCAAGCTTTGAGAGCCTTTTGTGGGCTAATCAATCAGACCATTCTCAATCGTTTGATTCAGTTTTATTCAACTCAATATATCAGTGCATCTGTTACCTCCTCACAACTATTTCAATTCCAAACTCAATCATTCATTTCACAGTTTAAATCAACAATGACTAATGATTTTCTCTTATCACTCTCTACAATACGAAATACAACTCAAAGTAACGCTTTATTGTCTGGCCAACTAACTAATTATTTAATCCAAACGCCACGAGGTCAGACTGATGCCTATACAATTTCACGATGGTACCATAACTGTAGCTGTGCGTTTTCAGCTATGTGTGCATATCAATCTAGAGTTTACGTTTATCCTACTGGTACCGTATTATTTTCTGTCCCAGGTATTTATACCGGATGTTATATGATTGAATCATTACTTCAATCTAATCTTCAATGTTTTTATAATCAAACTTGTATAAATGCATTACAATCATATTTTGTCTCATCCTCATCAATGAATATAACAGCTCTTGACATATCATTGTCAAGTCGGTACTTAGAAAACTCATCAATTGAAGACCTACTTGATGAATTGATGATCGAAGAATGGAATTCATCAATAATGTATGAGAACTACTTTAAAGAATGTAAACCAACAGAATGCACTTATACTCATCAGACAAGGAATAATATCATTTACATTGTTACTACAATCATTGGGTTGATTGGTGGTCTAACAACAGCTTTGAAGCTGATAGTACCACGACTGGTCAAAGTTATCGCTTTGTGCATCCAAAAATTACGAGTGAGACATACCGCAGTCATGCCGTTCATTGAAACATAACTGCTACTGCATAGACATGAACTACAGTTTAACTGAAAAACTACTTTGGACATTAAAGAATATACAGCAGACAATCTATTGATATTTTATTCTTTTGAAATAAACACGTAATAGTTCTAAAAAACATTGTTAATATCACTTGTGTGAGACAGTACAGCAAAGCTTGAAGAAAGTGTGATTATTTAATTTGCAGTATCGACAAGTTTGTTCTCTATATTCATTATTGTTTGCTAATATTTTATAAATTTTTTAGATGGCTTCATCTCTCTATTCAAGTACATGAGGATGTGTGGATGTCATTGTGTGTGATATTGAAATGTTATCCACACCCATCTAAGAATCCTTCAAAACATGACTCCTACATATCGACAAACAGCTTTCCTGAATTTCTGAATTATTTTCTATTTCCTCAAATTCGATATTTGAAAAAAAAGAAGTTTTACTATTCTAACAAACAGATAGCTAATTTATATGAATATTGTTTACTGGTTGCCGTACAGTAAGAATTACTTTATGAATAAATTGTTTCAAGTTATTTCAGTTAAGAAAATATAGCTTGCGTGCTGCTCTTTTCATCTCTACTGGTATAGGCCTGTTTAAACATCTATGGAGAGCAGTAACTAGAGATGGGCAAAATGGTTCTGGCGGACCGAGTCCAAACGTTTTTCCTCGCCGGGACCAAAAACGGCTGGTTCCGTTCATGTCTATATTGTACTCTTCGTAATCTTTGAATCTTATAAGGTTTCTGCTCGCGTCTTACAGTCAGAATCTGACGAAATCTTTACAAAAATGAACACATACGATATTTTTGAATCTTATGTGAAGATCGTACAAAAATTCTTGGATGCGTAAGGTCAGATATGATTTTGTATGATGTAACGTCTGGTTGTCGGACCTGGGTAAACTCAGACATAATATCTACAGAAAAAATTCCAACTTTTTACACTATCGGTGATCGAAAGAATAAGTTTCTTGCAAAGTGAAGCAATACAAAATCCCAGGTCAACGAATCTGATCGGATCCAACTAGCCGATAAAATCCGATGGGATTCCATATTGCGGACCGACATTCGGACCCCTAGCGTTCGAATCCGATGGGCTCCTAGCCTCGGAATTCAACGGAACTTATTTGTGGGCTTTGACCGGCCTCGAAAATTAGCCTCAGATACGAATTCGTTAAAACTAGCAATGAAGTAGTAGAGATCGATCTTAGTACACCAATAGATTCCGTCACTAGGATCCGATCGGATTCTTTGTCCCGGGATGTGAATAGTAACCTCTGCAAATGCGTTGTTTACATTCAGATAAAAAAAGGACGATAAAAAAGGCTCTCAAGGTTGACATGTTTTCCCTGTTCTCTGTTCGTATACCGATATAATGAAGTAGACAAAGTATTTATTTCCTGAGTCAGTATTTGTGGTTGTTCGATGAATAGATTTAATAATGAAAAGTAAAGAATATAAAATTCTACATCAGACGTACTTCTGCACCATAACTGCAGTAAAAGTAAAAGAAAAAATAATATTCTCGGCCTCTACGAGATTGACGAAAGAGCAAGAAAAAAATATTTACCCAGTAGAAATCTTATGTATTTTTTTAATTTTTGCACAATAAAACTAATTTCATTTTATTACCATTTCTATGACAAAGTTTTCTCAAGTTCTTGAGACTGAGAGTATCATATTCTTCTCTCAAACCTACGCGAGCCCCCTTCTTTTCTAACTAAATAAACATCAAACAATTCACAATTGTCGCCAAGATTTCTTCAGAAGAAAATTTGTCTTCATTAATTAATTATAATAACAGAAAGAATTGTTCATAAAAGTTTTCTTGATGCAGGGATCAAACTTCGTGGATGGGTGCGAGCAATCTATCTCACATTCTCAGCGTATCCGATCAGGATAAAATAAATCATGTACTTTGCATCAGGATATGGAACTTTGATTATGCAATGACCATAACATCATTTATTCAAAGTTTTCTTAGAAAATTTTTTTCTCGAACTAAAAGAATGTTTCAACTCCGACTTCAATTCAAATACTAAAGAAAGTTTTGCAGAGTCGAGGAATCCGAATCTACACGTAGTCTCTCAAAATTTGAGGTTTCAAACTCTCAGTAGGAAAAAAAATTCACAGCACCATTTTAAAATCAGCAAATTTTGAGAAACTACCTTTAGATTCGGATTCCTCGACCCCGAAAACCTTTGATCAAACTTCATAAAAAACTGTTATTTTTTCGAAATAGCCTTATTTTTAAGGAAAAAAATCGAATCGCAATCTTTTGACTATCATTCCTACGTACAGCTTCAGTCTCTATCTTATTTTCAAAACTCTATGAACAGCCCTACGAAGTTTCAGCAGCAAAAGGTGCCGAGGTGCTGGGAATTCCAAATATAGATGGGCAAAGTGGTCCCGGGACCTGGAGCAAAAGGTTTTTCTCAAAGGGGCCAGGACCAAAAAAGGCTGGACCAGCTCATGTCTAGTGTCAAACCTGCACTTTCCCCCATGATTTAAACAAAGATTTCACTTTCGTTCGCTTTTTTATCTCCTAAAAAAAATTTCTCCTTTCTCCTTTTTTTCAACAGAACTTTCTTCAATTGTTCGTAGAACAAATCAAATGTAAACACCATCCAGTTACTGTCGTTGGAGGAAATCGACAAGGAGAAAAATTAGATTCACTCTATTGGCCCTGTGGGATCTCTATTGATGATGATAAAACTATTTATATTGCTGACTTTGACAACCATCGTATTCTTCCATGGAAATCTGGTGAAAAGAAAGGAGAAATTATTGCTGATGGAGGAAACAGACGAGTAATTCGATGTTCAATTCAAAATCCAATAAATCAAGAAATTCTCATTTCGAATATCGATTGTTTTGGTCTGATGATCGATAAAAATGGATCAATGTATGTGTCTGATTGTGTGAAGAATGAAGTGAAACGATGAGAAAAAAGGAGAAAGACAAGGAAAGATTGTAGCTGGAGGAAATGGAAAAAGAAATGAGTTCAATCATCCTACTTTTATCTTTGTGGATGAAGATTATTCAATTTATGTATCAGATCAGAACAATGATCGTGTGATGAAATGGGGAAAGGATGCAGAAGAAGGAATTGTTGTGGCTGGAGGCAATGGTGAAGGTGATAGTCTCGAACAATTTTCTTCTCCATGGGGAGTAACAGTCAAATCTATGTCGCAGATCTTGGGAACAATCGATTGATGCGTTGGTGTGAAGGTTGTGAAAACAGGGAAATTTTTATTGATGGAAATGGTATTACTGGTTTATCCTTCGATGTCGAAGGAAATCTTTATGTTGCTGATTGGGCGAATCATCGAATTGTAAAATTTGAATCGAATATTTCATGTCGAAGAAAATCTAATCTGTTAAAATGATCAAACTTAAGTTGCTTTTTTAAACTAATTTTCTGCAAATATTTTTATTGATCAAAGATTAATTGATGAAAATCTTTTCTTCTTTCATTTAAATAAGAGTCCAACATTTCATTTATCAAAAGTAATGAAAAACGATTTGGTTTTTATTTTCAATGAAAATTCTCAAACAGTTTTATTAACAAAAAAACACATAATGGAATCTGAATTTTACTGAAAACGAACAATATGAATTCTCTCAGGGCCAAAAAAAGTAAAAACTCAAACAATTATATGTATACCCAGGGCGAACGATACGAACCGTATACCGGGCGCAGAAATAGTACCCTATATAACGAGGTTACGGCCCGTATACGGCACCCGTCTTGGACACAGTAATACGGCAAGTGTACGCGACCGTATTTTCACAGTATACAGGCCGTAACCTCGTTATATAGGGCCGTATTACTGCGCCCGGTGTACAAACTGTATACGAATCCGTTTTGATCGAACTGGGTATAGGGAAATACATTTATTTCGAACTTTTATCATGAATAGATACAGGAATTTGTGATGTACATAAATACAACCAAATCAAGTTAATACAAACTCACCTTGACCTCATCCTCACATCCCTTTTCTGTTTCTTTTGCTTTGTCTGTTCACCGGCGCCAAAGTAAATAATGGAGACGGAGCCTTTCTTCTTCAAGCACACCGCCAGCGCATTATTGTAGTGTCGACGATGTATAGCTTGGCTACGCAGTTGGTTATCAGAGACAGAACGAAAGCGCGTGATCAATCTGTTTTTATGCGTTCGCATGCAAAATTATTATAAAAGAAATCAGTAGCGATTAGGCGTTGGAACAGGTGCACCATTGGCAATACTCTCTCACTATGGTAGTAGTTACGTGCAGTAGCTGCACGAGGAAGTGATTCCCTATGACTCATTGAGCGACTGCCTCATATAAAAATGCGTCGTTCTTAAAAACTGACTGCTTTAAACTTTGTATAAAAAGAAAGGTAGTATCTTTTCATTTCATTGTGCGAACGTGCTCATATCACAAATTACAATGGAACTAACCGCTCAATTTCTCCAAAAGAATCATTACAATCGTCGTCCGTCAGAGATACCCGAAAACAAGGAAGACTTGCAGTTAATCTGGCTTGGTGAACAAATGAACGAGTCAAACGATTGTTTGGGCATACAGTCGATGCTGATCGAAATGAATCCTGCAGCCCAGTTCTACACAGATATCGGCCTGTGTGTAGAGTTCATCAAATCAATCGTCGATGAGAACATTCTTTTCATCGTTTCGGGTGCATTTATTGATGAAGTGTTATCTTATATCATCAAACACCGTCCTATCTCTGCGATCTTTATTTTATGTTCGAATCACGAGGAGCATATAACGCTTCTAAACCATTCCGAAAAGATCGTTCACATTTTTGCTGATAAGTCAACATTAATTCATTCGATCGACGAGACAATGCGTCGGATTAAGAAGCAGACTTTTGTTTTCAAGCTTTATGATCAGAAGCA
>CAWUHI010000134.1:0-19773 GCA_963921925.1 Sphagnum tenellum | reverse complement strand
CCCGACCGGAGGAGGGGGTGTCACACCCCCGACACCCCCTCCCCCAATGTTGGTTGACTCGGGCCACCACTGCCTACACTAACTTAGATCTACATCTAAAGTCATTCAGATCCCATACCGTCATCCTCATAATATAAAAGGTGTTCATTCTACTCTTGCAAGTTATATTTTAATTGTTTTCATTTTATTTAATTGAGAATGTGATGAATATAATCGCTCGATGCTCATTTTTGATATCGATTCACTTATTATGCTCAGTGTATCTGACTCACAAATGTCAAAATCAGTATCGATTTCAAACATACATTTATATCAATTTATTCGAGAAAAATGTAAGACAGCTATTGTTGAACAGAAGACAACAAGTAGCAACGTAAGTAAAATCGATTAAGAAAAAATCTCTTAAAATATCATTAGTTTATGTTGTAGACGACGACACATGTGACTAACGAACAATTGAAAGAGAAATGGATGGTTATGATTGTTAAACATCCACTTCTCCGCAATTTATTAATTGACGATATCGAATTCAAGAAGACACTTCAACAGATTCAACAAGAAAATGAGGAAGAGGCGAAACGCCTTGATGAGCAATCTGTCAAACAATGTCCCAAATGTCAACAGAATTATATTCCGGCACAAGTTAATCACGGTAGTTGTCGCTATCATGATGGATTTATCGTCGATCTTGATAACAATAATAATATACCATTGAAAATTCAGGAAGCTCAAAGAATTACTCAGCAAGCTAAATTATTGGCACATAGTGGCAACACTGAGCAAAACTTCAAACAATCGAAATTGATGTGGGCATGTTGTTTGGGACTATATGGAATAGATCTACCATGTCGAGTAGGCATTTGCGGACTACCCGAAGAGCTAAAAGACCAGAAAATTGATTCAAATAAAGACTTGATAACAGTCGTACAAGAACATTTTATGAAAAATAAAGCGGCTGCTGAAAATATAAACGAATTCAAGAAGACTTACGCAATAACACAAGCAACGAGACAATTAATAAATACCACTACTCGACCGTCTACCATCACACCTTCAGTTACTGGTGCCTTGCTCAAAAAATAGATTTTTTTTTCAGAATCTTTTATGTCGATAAAACCATTTTTTAATCCAGAATACTCTTGAAAAAGAATTATATATTCTTAGCGAGCATGAAATTCTGAGTTAAATGAGATATGTTTTCGATAGAAAAATGACTTTCATTTTCCTGCTGGTTGTCGATCACTCTGCAAGAACTCGTGATCTGCCAAAAAAAATTTCTCAAATTTTTTTTTTCATTCATACGTCATAAGCTGCAAAATTTGATGTTAACTCTGAATTTCACGTTCACATTCAAAGAAACTCAATTTTATTGTAGGATGCTAATACACTATTCAAATTTCGACATAATGAGTGAAATACATAGATCGATGAAGCTTTTAGCCACCATCGAAATATGAAACTGCCGAGAAACTCACCAGCTAACATTTCTACATCGTATTCAACATATCTTGAGTTATATTCTTACAAGTTTTCACAATTTTTACTCGCATTCATCAGGAGATAGGCAATGGTTTTAACTGGATTAACGAGCAACTGAAATCTTTCGTTGGATGGAAGAAACATCTGTATCTCCATATTAATTTGAGTAAAAATTGGGACAAAACTTGTAGAGCCACTTTTGAATGGTTGCAGTTGTAAAATTGATTTAACTCGCTATTGACATCTAACATTAAAATCAATTATTACCTACAGTTTCATGCTAATTTAGAATATGCAACGGGTTGTTTTTTCAAAACTATTTTGAACGAAAAAGTGATCCTATCGATATTTCTCTTTCGAGATAATACTGAGAAACCGAGAAAAATCAGACAAAATTTAAGAAAGCATCAATTAGGATGTGAATCAGTATTTACGTGGATTGTTGGATGAGTTTTATCATCATCGCACTCTCGATTTGCAATTTTATTTGATAATTTTCAGTGAAGTTTGAATAAATACAATGTTTGAGTTTATTGTGCAAAGTTTGCAACATCATATCTCAACTCTAGTACTGAACTTTGGATAGTAATGGACGCTATTCACTAAGAATATGCTTGTTAGGCTTTTTCTCTGTTGATGTTGACCAATAGGTATACACCTTTCGTTATCAGATGTAGGCACGTGTGTTTGTATCAGTTTAGTGTTTGACTGAGAACCCTATATTTGCTGTCTGTGTTGGTTGTTTTATCATACTTTCAATTTTTGTTAAAAATCGGCCGAGCAGTATCTGTTGCCTCTCATTGTGCAACGTTGACATGCAGGTAAGAGTTCTATTTACAGAGCGATGATGACAATAAAGAATAAGTAGAAATGATAAGAAAAGCTTCACTATTCTGCAATGAAGATAAACCAAGGTGAGTATTGAATAGTGAAAATGACTTCATTCTTTAGTCTTTTTATTCAAACTGAGTGGCTCACATTTATGTTTTGCTTCGAGATTGAACGCATGAAATTTATCATATGCATTCGAAATTTTCAGTATTACCATAGAGAAGTTTTTCGGTAATATAAATTGAGAAATTTAGTATTATTGCCGTCGACGTATCTATATTGTCTTGCAATCAGGGACGGTGCGAAGAGGTCATAGCAGGGGGGAGGGGGTGAAAATCGGAGCCCAAAATTGAAGAGCAAAAAGAAAATGTTTTCACTCTGCTTAAATTTGGAAGAAGACCAAACTTTTTTGGTTGTCATCGCTTTCTTTTCGAAGAGGACTTTCCGACATTCCTTGGACGACTCTGACCGCACTTCCTGCAATATTATACCGAGGGTTACAACAAAAAATCTGATTTTTTTTTCACAATTTTATTCTTCATTCAATTTTTTGATATTACAACTTTATACATAAAACCCTCATCATCACACCCACTAGTTCTCCGAAATCGGAGAAAGCTTCAATCAAAATTTTCCAAAACAGGGGGAGGGGAGACCCCCTCCACTTCCCCCAATATAAATGCCACCAGTGATAGATCATATTCTTTAGAATAGATAGTATTTCATAGTTCCCTATCTGACTACCAATTAGACTCCGGACCTTGAAAATCTCATCCTTGTAGGGTACAGAATCTGATAGATAGTAGCGGAAATTTATTAGCCTTAAAAATAAGGATTGATGAAGGTCTCCACAAAATTGTATATGTATATGTTATGCTTATCCTGCCTATTCCTTTTTATAGTTTTTTAATCTGAGAACAACAAAAGGAGAACGCAAAAAGAATAACAGAACATCATCAACGTGATAGTATGAAGTGAATTGAGGCATTCTTTAAGGTAGGAAAGATATCTCCTTGCACAACAGCATATATATCATTGGGTGAAAATGACTAAATTTTTTCTTCTGAGACCGTTCATCAAATGCGATGATATATGATAGCAACATAATAGACATCAAAAAGGTAAATGACGAACATTTGTGGACTTGATTCATATGATATGTCTATGCTCATGATTGTATACGATCATACATGATCATTGATGAAGAGTACAACCATTGTTCTAGAAGTGCTGAAAATTGTCGAGTCGAAAATACTCTTAACATGATTTCACCATTTTTCTAATTGAGTGAATTTTAGTCTATACCTTCGACAAGTCTACACTATGTAAATTCATTATGTTTCTATGTATAAAATTTTTGATTCAAATTTAAAGTAATCTATGACTATATTTCGGTAATTGAATCAAAACTCCATTTATTTGTTAGGAAAATCTGATTTTTGAGTGTATTCGTTCTAGATAAATGCTACGCTGATCAGAATATGTAGAGATATCTTTTTTTCATCCTTGTGATAATTTTAGTTTTTTGAAGAGCATTGCAAGAATAAGACGATAACACTTTCTTTCTCTCTTTTCAGATGACATCAAACAATAACTGCGAGTATATCGGTAGTATTGATGAACTTCTAATATGCGAACTTTGCAAGAATCCTTTCCTTGATCCCTTTGTTACTTCATGTTTACATACGTTTTGTCGTCAATGCATTGAACAATACCTCAAGAAAAATTCAATATGTCCGTCACAACGGTGTTATGAATCGGTATGCAGTGACAATTTGAAACCACAGGAAGATCGTATCGTTCTCTCATTCCTCAATAGACTTCAAGTCAAATGTAGACTTTGTGAGGAAGCACCTTTGTTCAGAGAAAATTTTGATAAACACATAAATGAAGATTGTCCAATGGTAATAATAGAATGTCCAATGGTGATAATAGAATGTTCTATGACAAAAATTGGATGTCAATGGTCAGGACAAAGAAATGAACTCGACAATCATTTGAAAACATGCCTATTCGAAAAGTTGAGACCAGCGTTCGACAGATTGTACGATGTGATCCAACGTCAGAATTCACAAATTGAGCAACTCGAACAGCGAATGGAGCAGCAGAAGACTGAACTAGAAGAGCAAGTAAAACAGCAAACAGTTGTATTAGAAAATCGAATGGATCAGCAGAAGATTCAACTAGAAGAGCAAGTAAAGCAGCAAACAGTTGTATTAGAAAATCGAATGGATCAGCAAAAGATCCAACTAGAGGAGCAAGTAAAGCAGCAAACAGTTGTATTAGAAAATCGAATGGATCAGCAAAAGATCCAACTAGAGGAGCAAGTAAAGCAGCAAACAGTTGTATTAGAAAAACTAATGGATCAGCAGAAGATTCAACTAGAACAGGAGGTGGAAGGGAATAGAATTCAAATCCAAAAAGTCGAAAACGAAAATAAAAATAAAAATCATGAAATAACAAGTGTTAATGGCAAAATCACGGCGCTTATAACAGAAGTTCACAGTGTAAATGAGAATCAAAGGAATGCAACAACAAGTATGGAGCAGCGAGCAATAGGAATTGAAGAAAAAATCGAGAAGCTGAAAAACATAATAAAATGTCTAAGTAAGTAGACCAATTTATTTGAACAGAAGCTCATTAACACAGAATAGTCGAGGGTGTGGGGTGGGTGGGTGTGGGTGAAGGTGTGGGGTGAGGGTGTGGGTGTGAGCGAACAATATAATCAGGGTTGCCAGACCTTCCGGATTTCCCGGAAAATTCCCGGATTTTGAGAGGTTCTCCGGATTTTTCCGGTTTCTAAATATTTTTTATATGATGAATGATGTCTCAGTTGTTCATTTATATTTTAGACAGTTTAAATGATTCTATAGATGTTCGGCACTTTCTTCTATTGGTCTCCTGAAGAAGCAATTGTTTTTCTATGTTCTAGTCTACAGTAAAACCTCTCTATTGTGAACATCATGGGGACTTCAAAAGCGTTCACTATACGGAGGTGTTGACTAGTAGAGGTTTTACTGTATAATTTTTCTTATGTAATTCATTAACAAGAGTAAAAAATGTCACTTGCATTTTGAATTTATCTTTCTTCTACAATTATAGAATGCTTCATCAAAGTGAAGAAGGAGAAAGTTTAGAAGAAGATGAACTATCATTATCATATTTCTTTCCAATGAAATATATTTCCGCAAGATTTAGAATAAGGAAATTGATATTTTGATTGGAAAATCGAGCGTTAACGAATTAAAGTGATGCTAAAAATCTCTCCCGATTTTCTTCCGGATTTTGAAGGAAAATGTCCGGGATTTTCCAGATTTTAAAGACGAGATTCCGGATTTTTGACTGTAGCATCTGGCAACCCTGAATATAATACTCTTACCCTCACATCCACTCACCCAACTGGTACTTCATTTAATTAGCATTCAACTTAATACGTAATCATATGATTAGTACTGATATAATTAGTAAACTAATTTGAAGTTGCTTTCATTCCCATCTCTAAAGTACAATTGAACGAATGATCATAGATGGGACAGAATAAATGGCCGCGTTTTTTTTCAGTCATTCTGACACTTAGCAATGATGTCAAAAAAACAGCACCGAGCTCATGCCATCGAAAATTCAATTCTTCACCAAATTGTATGATTTGTCTATAGCAAACAAGTTTTTGGTGTCGATGTAAACGAGTTGTGTGATCGTGTACTCATCAGAATAGAGAGCAAAAATCAACGTATGATACAGCAAACGATAGAGCGTTTTTTGCTCTATGCAGTCATGATCATGGCATGCTTCTGTGGGCTTTTGGTCATGATGGAGAAGAAGCATGAAATTAATACTTTGATGTGTGCATAAAGGCATTAGGACAATGAATGTTTTCTTAAACAAAACTTGCTCTACAAATAGTAGAACCTAGTAGAATTTAATTCTTCACTGGAACAATATAAAATGTTTAAATCCCTTAGAGGCAATATCTTAGGTCTATTTGAAAACAGCCCTTTTCTCGATATTTTCAAATAGTCTATTGCAAGAATCTTGCTTCCATATATTAGGTCTGAAACTTTGAAAACTACATGTAAAGTTCGAGAACTTTATTCAGAATCGTTTAGGATATTTGATATTTTAGCGAAGCCGTTTTTCCGAAACTCCCAATCATTTTCTTGTTGTTTTGATCTTCGTAAGGGTATGATTGAATAGGTATTCATCTTTTGAAGTTTACACAGACACAGAATACTTGATTGATAGACAAATCATACAATTTTTGTGGAGAATGGAATTCTCTATGGGATGAACTCAGTGCCCTTTTTCTGAAATCATTGTTAAATGTCTGAATGATTGAAAATGAGCACGCGGCCCTTTATTATGCACCACCAGTTATTATTTGGTGCATACTAAAAAACCTACGGAAGTTGATTGCTAAAATATGATTAAGCAAAAAGTAAATGATTTCGAAATTCATGATGATTATAAATATTACATGAAAAAAAAAACTTCTCTGAACTACTATAGGCAGTAGAAAAAAACAAATAATATCTTTTTTATTGCGAAAAGAAATTGAAAGAAATATGTAACATGGAGAAAACAAATCTTTTTGCTGATTTCAATATTTCAATGTAGGATTGTTGAATAAGGGTGTCGGTGTGGATATTGTTTGTCGGCAACATCTAAATAGGCTACACCTACACCTAGCGATGCGCCAATGCCAATTTCGCTTTTTTGACTTCGAATTGATCGGCATTGGCCTTGAAAAACATTGTAAATAGGTTTGTGTAGAATTAGAAGCTCTACAACAGCCAATTCCAATGAAGTCTAAGAAATGGAGTTGGTGAATGCCTATACACACCCACATCCTTAGAAAAGTCGAGACGATAGAAATCAGGTGCAACAAGAAACGAAATAATAATCACAATAACAACAAAGTTGTTCAGGGTTTCACGTGGACCCGCACACCCTTCAATTAGTTTCCGTCCAAGACTTGTTTCTGGAACGACATTTGATATGATTCTTATGCATCATCATTAGAAGAAAATCAACGGTTAGACAAAAACAAAGATCGTTTAGAAAAGCATACGTATTTAAGTAGCAAAAAAACGGAAGACAACGTCGTGAATCTCTTCGGACCCACAATCCGCTTCGAAGGGTTAAACGATATTTAATCACAATTCAACAAGTGAAAGTGAAGAATGCTAACGAAAGAATTCGTCTTTCTGGTTTTTTCAAAATATCAAACAACATTTTGACCAATTCTCTAGCTCATTTGAGCTAATACCACGAGTCAGGACTGGTTTACCCTAATTCTCATTGGTTGTAGTCCGCAGTTGAACAGCGATAATCTCATAAGTCGAACTGTGTGTGTTGATGAGGAGCGAACATTGTTTTTTTTGTTGGTTGCGTGAAAATAATAGGATATGATCTATGAGCGCGATGTGAGGACATTGTCTTTTTGTGTAGGAATCTTGTCCAGTAGAAATGCAACAGGCGTTCCTAATCGCAACTATGGAACGGTGTTTTTTTGTGAAAACTCAAATGAACTTCTCTCTCTCTTTCTCTTCGCTCTTATTTTATCCTCTCGATTTTCTACATTCTCTCTATTTCAGCATTCTGCCCACTACGAGCAGCTGCTATTGCTATTCATCCGAAAGCCAAATGGCAACAGAATGGTCTCACTGTAGCTAGAGGAAATGGACAACGCAATGGAATCAATCAACTCTACAACCCATTGGGTTTGTATGTTGATGATGATCAAACTGTCTATGTCGCTGATCACTTGAATCACCGTATTGTGGAATGGAAATGGGGTGCGACGAGTGGCCAAGTGGTTGCCGGTGGAAATGGAAAAGGAAGTGGGGCTCATCAGTTGTCTAACCCAAGAGATGTGATTGTCGACAAAGAGAGAGACAGTCTCATCATCTGCGATTTTGGGAATAGAAGAGTGGTTCGATGGCCTCGTCGAAATGGGACAAGTGGAGAAACGATCATCTCGAACATCGATTGTTGGGGTTTGACAATGGATGAGAATGGATCTCTCTATGTCACCGATGAGGGAAAACATGAAGTGAGACGATATCGAAGAGGAGAATCTGAAGGAACAGTGGTTGCAGGTGGCAATGGAAGTGGAAATCGTCTCGATCAACTCACTAACCCACACTACGTATTCGTCGATCGAGATCATTCAGTGTACGTGTCTGATGAGGGAAATCATCGTGTGATGAAATGGGTGGAAGGTGCAATACAAGGCATTGTCGTGGCTGGTGGTCAAGGAAAAGGAACTGGTCTTACACAATTGTCATATCCTAATGGAGTCGTTGTCGATCAATTGGGCACTGTCTATGTGGCTGATGGAGGGAATGCTCGAATCATGCGTTGGGTGAAAGGAGCCACAGAGGGAAGTGTCATTGTTGGTGGAAACGGTGGAGGAGGACAATCGAAGCAACTCAATGTGCCCATCGGTTTGTCATTCGATCGACACGGCAATCTGTATGTCGTCGATGCGGGAAATCATCGATTACAAAAATTCAACATCGAAATCAATGGTTAAATGACTTAATCAAAATCGGAACTCGTCGAAGAAGAAATATGACATGAAGACTTTTTTAATATTTGAAATTCTTTCTAAATATAAAAGAAAAACGAAAAGGCCGGGCCGGAGTGAGCGGCGTCGAAAACCTTGGTAATTCTTGAGAAAATTTGTATTTTCAATATCATCTTTTTTTTTGAAAAAAAAGTGACAACAAAATAGGTACAAACCGTGGAGGCCTACACTGTTATTGGTTAGGAAATCCGATTTCTTGGGAATCCTTGAAAATTTTTCCATTCCCATTAAAATGAAAATAGCTAAAATAGTTTTTTTTCATATTTTGTCTTTTAAAAAGAGCTTTAAATTAATATAGTTAATTAGATTTTAGTGTGCAGAAGATCTCTGTTAATATTCAAAATGGATCAAGATACTTATAAGAAGCAAAATCAACGAAATTCAGAAGATCTTTTGCTTTCCCCATGTGTATGGAACTTGTAAATAAGTGATACTGTAGAAATTCGTTGGATTCCTTTAGATAAGTTGAAAATATTGATTGTTAAGTATATTTAAACAGTGGTGATGGTTGAAAACAGTATGACTGTTGGTGTTGTTAAAGTTTTCCGTCAAGTCTTTGATGCTTCTAGACTCTAATGTACCCAGTGGCGGCGCGAAGGGGTAAAATCAGGGGGGGGGGAGACGGTCAAAATGGGAGAAAGGCCGAAAATGTTTGCTCCATCGGATGTCCATTGCTTTTTTCGGAAAATTTTCTATCTTCTGCCCAAATTTTCAGACGTGAAGACCTTTTTTTTTGCTCTCCATCCTGGTTTTTTAGGTTTTCAGGAGGATTTCCCGGTAACTTTTGCCCAAAAATAGGAGAAAATGACCCAAAATGGGAGAAAATGACCTTGTCCACTTTCGGAAAAAAAGCCCAAAACGGGAGAAAGCCTACCCCAAAATGGGAGAAAGCATACCCTAAAATGGGAGAAAATTCAGTCACAATTTTCAAAAGCAGGGGGGGTTACCCCCCCTCCCGGTCGCGCCGCCACTGAATGTACCAGTAACATAATGCTAAGGAGTCCGAATCGTTGAAAGAATAATTGAAAAATCTTGCATACAGAAGAAAGTGGTGATAGCAATAATACTTCAAACAGTTTAAATTTCAATGGCACGCATAAACCAAGAATTCCAAGGATTTTCATTCTGCTGAAATAGTCAAAATGTTAGGAAACCTCCCAGGTGATTCCATCCGACATCGGATCCGATGGGATGCGATACAGAACCGATCGGCATCCTATCGGAATATTGTTATAATCCGATGATCCGACAAAAATCCGATAGAAATCCTGGAGACGATCTTAGAGACGGATCTGTAGTGTTGGATTCAATAGGATCCTACAGTAAGATTGAATAGGATTCGGTGATCGGAAACATTTCTATAGGAGTATTGTGTTCTAACATCATAAAATCAAACGTAGATTAACCTACTAAAATCCGCTGATTTCCGATAATCAGATTCTATTAGGGATGCACCAATCCCAATTCCAGTCAATCCCAATTCCAATTCTTTACTTGGGATTGACTGGACTTGACTGGAATTGGGATTGGGATTGACTGGAATTGGGATTGGGATTGACTGGAATTGGGATTGGTGCATCCCTATTTCCTTCAGAAGTGATTGCTTTACGTTTCCAGTTAGTGTCATTAAATGCAGGATCATTATTTATTACACGAATTGCTTTTATTATTTTATCATGAAAATGTTTTTTAACTGATAATCCACTATCATACATTATTCCAAAATGAAATCATGTTGTTTTAGCATCATCAGAATTTCTATTCATTGAAAACAACAAAATCAAATGATTAATGTGCAAATATTTTATCAATTAATATTCGTCGATTTACTTCAACACGCCTTTCAAACTAGATTGTAAAGCTTTTAAACGGAGAGCGCCTGATGATACTTTTTTATGCAATAGATTTGCCAACATTGTCGAATGTAAAAGAAAAACAAATGCAGAACCTTTTATAAATAGAAAGTGAAAGAAATATAAAATGAACTACTGGTGACAGCAAGAAACTGTTTCATACATGTTAGATCAAATAAAACAGAAACGACAAGATGAATAAAGAATGTGAACAAATTCATGAGAGTTTAGCAAATCGAATTAATGCTTTTTTGAAGTAATCTATAACATCTGGTACTGATATCAAAAGTAACAATAGAAAGGCGAACTGAATTGTTTTTATGACGGACAAAGATTCCCAGACTGATTTAATGGCTCCTTGTCCGGTTGTCCAAAGTTCAATAAATACGACTTGAGTTGTAATTTTCATTTCTTTGTAAATGTCTATGATAGATTCTCTCATATCCATGGGAACCGTTAACCAGCCATAAATTGAAAAGCAGAAGGCCAACGAAATGATTAGCGTAACTACATTTGTAGATATGAGCGTTGCCGAATAGATGATCAGATCAACAGGATATTTTCCGTAAAATTGGACGCATAACTGTTCAGAAGTATAATTGTTTGATGTATTCATTGATGCTGGTGTCGGATTACTTTTCGTTTCAAAATGACAATAAACAATAATTGAGAAATAAAATGAAATTGTACTTAGAAACACAATAACTCCGGTTCCAACCATCCCCAGGACGAGCATTACGACGGCCGTAAACGATCGTATACGACGTCGTAAACGGTCGTATACAATGTAAAATACGACCGTATACGATCGTATTTCGTCGTATTACCTGCCACCAGATTTACGGTCGTATATCGTCGTGTCCCCATGTTTTGTATTGCGGTCAAAATGCGCCGCAGCTGCGGCGCAACTGCGATCGCACTGTGACCCGTAATTGCGAAAAATTGCGCCGCAGTTGCGCGCAACTGCGATAAAAAAATCGCAACTGCGCGTAACTGCGGTAAAAAAATCGCAGTTACGAACACAGTTGCGTCGCAGTAAGCGTAGCAGTCTTTATGGTATTCATACTGCGACGACTGCGGCACAGTTACGCGCAACTGCGTCGCAATCTAGCTACTGCGCGCAACTGCGCCGCAGTCGTAAAAAAAGTGGCGACATGGGTCGTATACGACGAAATACGGTCGTATACGATCGTATATAATCGTATACTGTCGTTTACGCCGTCGTATTCTGTTTGCCTTCATAAAGAAGCTACAGTTGGACACGAAAATTCTGCAAATATAGTCTCCCCTCCCCCTATCCCCTCATCCCTATCCCCTTTATCCTTATTCCATAAGACCTAAAATTACAAAAAATTCGTTTTAAAAATTCTCATACTTACCTCAGGTCAAATTTATTTTAAATATCTAAAATAGAAAAATAAAATTCATTTTAAGAATTCTCATACTTACCTCAGATCAGATGCAGTAAAAATATCTAAAATAGAAATTAAAAATTTATTTAAAAAAATCCCATACTTACCTCCGGTCGGATGCATTAAAAATATCTAAAATAAAAATTAAAAATTCATTTTGAAACATCCCATACTTACCTCCGGTCAAATTTATTTTAAATATCTAAAATAGAAAATTAAAGTTCATTTTAAGAATTCTCATACTTACCTCAGATCAGATGCATTAAAAGTATCTAAAATAGAAATGTAAAATTCATTTTGAAAACTCCCATACTTACCTCCGGTCACATTGATTACAAATATCTAAAATAGACATGTGAAGTTCATTTTAAAATATCCCATACTTACCTCCCTCCGGTCAGATGCATTAAAAATATCTAAAATAAAAATAAAAAATTCATTTAAAAAAATCCCATACTTACCTCCGGTCAAATGCATTAAAATATCTAATATCAGCAGCTAAACTTTAACTTGCTAACCAAGTACATACGAGAGAAAATAAAATTGTTTTCGTCATTGTTCTACTTAAACGTCAAGATGAAGATTTCTTATTGATAAAATGTTGAGAAACGCAATCTGAGCTAATTAATATTCTTTCGAAATGTAACAAGATCATTTCATTGAGCTTATGAAATGGACGATAGAACCAGAGACCGGCGGTATTGCAAAAATTTCGTACCGTCTCGTACCGTGTACCGCCTTCATTAGTACTATACCGTACCGCTAGATTTTTTTGGAATACTGTACCGTACCGTTACCGCATGAAGTTTAAGGTATACCGTCTCGCGAAATACCGTACCGCGAGAAAAATTTTTTTTGGTATCCAGTTTGGCCGGAAAACCAAATGAACGCCAGCAAATAGCGGAGTTTTTATTGCTTGAATTGTCAAGAATAACATATTGAGCTTTATTATGTTTTGAATGGTGCTGAATTTTTTCACGAGTATGCTTTTCATTTGACGACACTGTAGACGAATAAATGCAAGAACCAGCTGGTGATGATATGAATGATGATGATGTAGATGTGAATGATGTTGATATTGATGACGATGATGTGAATGCGGATGATGTTCATATTGATGATGATGGTTGACAAATATGTCGATCTGATTTACTACCCTAGTCGAACTTTTTTTTTCAAGCGCTTGACAAGACTTGAACTCAAGATGTGTCCATAGCGCAGGACCATCTTGCCCAAGTAGTTCAAGAAGGTCATGCGCATGTGCAGAAAAAAAATATAAAAATTTTTGGTATAAGGTAACAGCGTTTTTTCTTCAAACAATGCTCATTTATGGAAGAAAAATGTTCGATTTGAATGCCTGTTTTACATAAAATTTCTCTTAGTATCCGCATGTCAAGAAATATTTCAAGATGTGTCCATAGCGCTTGACTTTCTTGATCAAGATGCTCAAGTATTGCATGCGCTTGCAAAAATAGTTCGACTAGGGTAGGATTTATTTCCATTACAATTCACTTTATACTAAATAGCAATAGATTCAAAACGATGGAATAAGAGATCGACACTATGTCGAATTCTTGTTGATACTTCACGCGAATAAAAATATACAACAGATGTCTTTGAAAATCATTGTCAAAAGACTTCTCGCGATGACACGGGAGTGCGGTATAGTCATCTGATACCGCATACCGTACCGTACCGCAGCTTATCCATACCGTACCGTACCGTACCGCCCTACTTATTTTTTTTCGAGTACCGTCTCGTCCCGGTACGGTACGGTACGGTACTGATACCGCATACCGCCGGTCTCTGGATAGAACACATTCTTTTTTCAGAAATTGATTTTTGAGTCCACGAGAAAGCATTAGTCAGTTTGGGGAACAACAGGCTATACGTTCTTTTCCTTCTAAGATTGATGTTGGATTGTGTGACACCTGTTCATAGTCCGAATTTCAAAGAATCCATTCTTAGGTATTTCACTACAGAATGTCAGAGAAAATGATCTCATTTTGATGGAATCCTATCCTGACCTTTCCAAAAAAGAACGATTATGGATCTAGAAGAAAGCATTTCATCATAGTGTGGAACGAGAATGAACGCATTCCTTCAGATGTAGAACGTCTTTTTACCGCTTAGAAACACGTTGACAAAACTATAGAACGCATTCTTCATGAATCAGATAGCTTTCCATGTTTTAACGAATGCAGTCACTTTCGTTCTTTTTCATGAACATTTTTCACTGGGTAATTAAATAAAAAAACTTAGCTGTCCTCCTATCAGTTTTTGTAATAATAGATTTTTGGTTATTTCGATCAGATGACAATGAAAAAATGAGACAAAAATAGTTCTAACAATGAATAGATTTTAGGAGTACGTGTCAGTAGTGCAGCAGTTTCATATTTTAGTTTGATAAAATGGATAGAAGAACAGATTAACTTCGATTCTTTTTCTTCCATTACTCATCATCATTATCATAAATCGTAACTTTATATTTTACCATAGATAACTTAGTTCGAATAATCTTGAATTTAGAGTTAGTTACGAAAACTCGAGAAGATTCTGATAGAATATTTATCAGATGCGAGACAAACACATTATCCTTGCAGCAGTCGATAAAATTGAAACTATCCATGAAGAGTATTGAAAGAAAAAGTTCAAAAAATGATGAATGTGTCACAAAGAGACACCATGCGGCCAGTTTTTGTCGATATTTCATCGAGTTCCGATGAGTAATTTTCATTTTATTCTCAAAAAATAAAAATATTTAATTTCGAGCTTGTCGAAGTAAAAATTGACCTTGATTGTTCATCATCACCCTCAATGAAAATAATTCTACAGGCAGGTTACAGTATTACACGGCCGGGACCGAAAAAAAGCGTTCACATTCAGAATCACGAGGTGATCATCAGTGGCGGATTTAGGGAGGGTGCGATGGGGCGATCGCACCCCCCTTCGAGAAAATTTTTTCGATTTTTCCCAGCAAAAGCGAACGAAAAACAAGTTCATACTACTTTGAATGCATCTCAAAATGTTTTTTTGCCTATGATCGCACCCCCCTTCCAAAATCCTAGATCCGCCACTGGTGATCATATAGGAGGGGGTCAAAACCAGCAAAATTCGCTCGGAGGGTGTTCAGTAATAGGAGTTTTACTGTATGAATACTTTGTTTAAATTAAGACATCATAGTGCAAATATACTGCACCTCTTGCATTGAATACTTCTGTCTTTCTTATAGCTGTCATCGGTAATATCATTTACTGGAAATAATGCAAAGAATCAACTAGTCGCGCATTTATTGTGTATGCTTACCTTACTAAGTTCACATTCTCTCTCAAACTATGATTTAACAAATACATCGATGATCTTCGTATTAAATATTGTTCTATAGCGTATTGTTAATAAGTGATTCGCACGTCATCAACATTAATTCTTTCAGCTCACATACACTAAAGAAATTCTGAATTTGTCTCATAAATAAAAGCATATTCGATTGTCCGAACTCGCAGCCAGAGGTACTCCCTCAGAGAGTAGCTCGATACAGAAACATACAATTAGCTGGACTTCCAGCCTGGAAAAGACTTGATCTAACTAGGGTCAGGGATTGAAACCTTCTGATTCATTAAATCTACAGGATAGGAAATCCTAACTGACCTAGCGGTAGATTAAGAAAAGTTTCTGACTGTATACAGGTGCTGCACTAAGTGATACGTGAACATGTGCCAGAAAACATACACACAAACTCATTTTATTCCATATGACTTAGCGCTTGAATACATTGCTTGTGCTAATAGTATTTGCGATATGTATGATGGTACATCCGGTTTTGTTCGAACAAATCGGCTGGAATACTTGTATTACTGATTCCGTGAATGTCAGCTTCTGAAATTCGTATTCACTATAATTAATAAGCATGTAAATCACGTAAAATTACTATTGATTATTCAATATTAAAAGACTAGAAAATATTTATTTGTTGATAGGAAAAAATCTTTAAACGCAAAACTTCCGTGTTGTTTATCTTACCTGTTGCTAAATTGATACTATTCAAGTTTAGAACAAATTGAATGACCATTGATTTCATGCCATTTTTGCTAACTTATCAGGGCTCGAAATGGACCACTTTTTTCCTGGCCCAGTCCGAGTGATGCTTGAGCCCGTCCAATTCAGCCCAAACCGGGTATGAGTGTGGAATAGAGATGTGCGGGACCAACTTTTTTTCGGTCCCCGTCCCGGTCCAAGTCCCGGTAACTCTTTTTATTTGGTCTCGCTCCCGCCCCGGTAATTTTTTTTCGGTCCCGGTTCTGGTCCTGCTAAAATTTTTCTTTTGGTCCCGGTCCTGGTCCCGGTAAAGTTTAATTTTTTGGTCCCGGTCCTGGTCCCGGTGGCCGGGACCGATAGTGGTCCCGCACTTCTATAATTCAAAATTTCATCTAAAAAATTCTTCAATACTCGTTTTTTTAACTTGTTTAGTCGACGACTAGCACTTTTCGGCTCTTTTTTTCGAATAAAGTGACTTCTGACGTACAAAAATTGACAGAGTTAAGACCATCATACAGCTTCGGATTCAAGCGTTGGTCCCGGTCCCGGTCCCTGTCGTGGTCCCGGTAATTTTTTTTTCGGTCCGGGTTCTGGTCACGGTAAAGTTTTTCTTTTGGTCCGGTACCGGGACTGGGCCCGCACATCTCTAGTGTGGAATAAAGAGGAGACACCTGCACTCCTACCCATATCATTTATTTCGGTTCAAACAGTCGAATATGACTGCACAATACTTAACTATTATTTATTGCTCGTATAAATAAAACAACATCATGACAAATATCATTTCTTTTCTTTCTTAACAGTTTTTAATAATTCTGCTACTTGTTTAAGATCCACACCATATTGATCAAATTGAACCATATAATCATTCCGTTCTCTTGTCGATTGAATAAATGTTTTATTTATATCTCCTTCAATTGAACCTAATTGACCACCATATTCATTTGGTAATAACGATGGATCAATATATTGATGTAAAGATTTATTTATTGAATTGCCTGAATGAAAATAAATTCTATCATTTAAATGTTGATTAAAAAACATTCGAAATAAATGTAAAATAGGATCAAATAAACTTGGATAATTATAAAAATGTATTTGACGTAAATGTACCGGATACATTTTTTCCCAACAATTAACATATCGACGTGTACGATCAGGTGTAAATTGATTGACATGTTGAAATTTAACATTCGAAAAATCTAATAAAATAATAAAACCATTGATTTGAGCTGTTGGTTGACTATTAAGAATATCTGTTACAGCAAAAGCATATTTTGTCATATCATCGAATGTATATTTTGTGGTTCATATTGTCCAATACGCATAAGAAAAATAAGTTGGTTATCTTTGGTTTCTTTTGGTAATTGAACACAATAAGCCATTTCAGCTATTTCAAGCATTAATGGATTTTTGATAAGATCACGATTTGTAAACCTAAAGAAAATCAATGAAATGAATTTTATTTAAAAAAACAAACAAAACAAACCATTGTGGATTTTCTGTACGATATTTCCAAAAATGAATTAACCATTCTTTCGCATTAGTTAAATTAAAATCCGTAACACGTAAAAAACGTAATAAAAATTCATCGGTATCAAGTGAATTAAGTATTGGACGTTGTTCTTGTACCCATTGACGAAAATTAGTTACTTGATTTGCATTTTCTGCCATATTGTAAATATTTACGTGGCTATTTACGCACTTGCAAAAAAGTTAGGAATGTTTTTTCCTGGATGTTGTAGTAAGCTTAGATAACGTGCGTGACAATAAAATATATAACCGTAATAATGATGGATGCACGTAACCATGAAAAGATGACAAGTAATTATGGAAAAGGAAGGATCAAAGCTCTCAGAGACGGCTTACCAAAGGAAGGAAAAAGACAAAAAGAATATAAAATTAACATTCAAGAAAGAACATCTCTACATTGAGCATCGAAGTAGAAAGCAGAAACTACCTCGAACGACTAAATCGTGTCAAAGAAACACAATAGGGTTTCAGTTATAAATAGAATAAGTAAGAAATTTCAAAAGCACTCCATGAAATGACGTCTTGAAAACGTCAGAAAAACCGGTTTAATATCATCCGTTTGTATTCCATCGAAAGTATTGCCATCGTTAATTTTGGTATTCAAAACAAGTCAATTGTCTATAACTGTAAGGTGCAATGAGCGAATGATTTATCATTTTGAATTCCTGTTCTTTTCCTTCACTGGAAGACATACGCATATAAGCACGTGTTTTATTTCGTATGTGACTAAGAAGAAGAGAAAAAAAACAACAGTTGATCATCTGAGCATATATATATATATATCTATCGATTCGTTGGAAAAGAGAAGAGTAAGAGTAATAATGAATCGACATGTAACAATGCCACTTTGTGAAAAAGTTTGTATTATTTATTTTTTATTTTTTGGAAATTTTATTTGTGTTTGAATTTAGTTTATTGCTATGCATCTTTATCCTCATCAATTAGATGAGCAAATCTTGCGCACGGAAATGACATTATCAAATGGAAATTTAAATCATAATCGTCCGAATGTAACAAAAAATCGACATTTATCGATGTCATCCTATGATCAAGTAAATAGATAATATATTGGATTATTTTCTTTAAAGGAAATTTCAATTCTAGTTCGATGAAGAAGAACAACCATTGCGTGTTCATATTGGAAATATTCCATTTTTATGGACTATTGATGATTTACGCAAACAATTTTTAGTAAGAATAATAATAATAATTTAAAAAAATTTAGTAAGCATTGAATTTTTCAAGGTATTTGGACCAGTAAAAGATCCTGAAATAGTTTCGAATGAACGTGGTTCGAAAGTAAGATTGTGTCTTTTATTTATACAATAAATTTATTTTTATTTCTCAAGGGATTTGGATTTATTACTTTTCTTCGTCATAGTAAGTTCATTAGAGAATCGTATCAATTATCTAATTAGTTTTCAGTTGAGACTATCGACGCTCTTGAATTGGAATTTATTCATAAGAAGGTCGCACAAAGCGTGAGCGAAAATGGTCGATTCTTTAGCGAGATACTCAAATTTTCAAGAAACTTCTAGGGACATTTTCATAGCGTGTAAAAAACCAATCGTTTTCGAAACAGAGAGTAGAGTAGAGTCCGGAGTAGGTATGCAACAGTCCCAGCTACAACTCGGGTACCCAGTCGGACTGTGTGCAAAGCGCTAATGCATATCCGATAAATTCACTGATGGATGGGGTGTCCAGTCCACCAGGGAATTTATCGGATATGCAGTAGCGCTTTGAACACAGTCCGACTGGACTGATGTACACCTAGTCCTGACCCGGCCGAAAATTTCGCATCCGTCGAGCGTGGTAGCCGTACCTTGATTATTATAAGAAGTATGTGGAGTGTGCTAGTTATGTATGAAGACCGGAGTTCTAAGACCCCTTAATGATTTTCATTATGTGCGAAGTCGCGTACTATTTAATGTTCATTTGTTTAATCTGAATATATTCTAGGTGATGGTATCAATGCAATTCGTGTGAAAAATGGTTCAATTGCCGATGGTCGAAAGATAACAGTAAATACTCAATTAATCTT
>CAWUHI010000133.1:0-24854 GCA_963921925.1 Sphagnum tenellum | reverse complement strand
CGATGAACGAGTTCGGTCTGACGCACAACGTCTTGTTGATCCTATCATATTATACAGGTAATTGATTTTCCAAGCGTTTTCTATCAACATTAAAATTGTTTAGAAAAAAGAACTTCATACTGTTATCAAGGCATTATCACAGTGCTACATTCTGTCTAGCTTATGCACGTATTTGCACATCAACGATATTAGAGTCCTAATTAGCGAACATGTAAGTTGTTAGGATCATTAGTAGGGTTAAAAAACAAAAATCTCGTTAGATTAATTGATAAACATGTGAATTGCAATCATGTTAGCACGGTCTTACTGTTTGTGTTTCTGAGTGAACTAGACTGGCTTGCTGCGAAATCAATTCACATTCTATTTACGATTGGGAATAAGAAAAAGAAGTTACCAATTTTTCTTGTTCGACCATGAACACTTCCAAATGGCTGAGCGCTTCTTCTGCCGTTTTCTGTGCCTTTATTTGCAATTTATGAGCGTTGTCCGCTTTTTCAAGAAGCGCATTTTGTTCCTGCAATGAACGTATATGTATACATTGATTTAAAATAAAAACAAAACATAGAAATGGAGAGACAAGGACGACAACAATATCAATATGCCAACCTCGTGCCAATTATTATCTTCGGGATCGAGACTCAGAAAGTACATAAGTCGTTCCTGATAGTTAATAAGTATTAGAGAAAAGAAACAGATAAATATTTGTTGGTTGGAGACAGAGAAGAAAAAAAGCAATTGCCTTTACCTTTTCATATGTTGTCTTATGCTCAACAAATTCTTGTTTCAAAATTTGTACTGTTTCTTTGTTTGTCGACTCCTTTGTTTCGAGTTCTTTTACCAGCTCTTTCACACGAACAATGGCCTGTGCACGTGCAAAGAAAAGCAAAATAGATGTGTTCTCATTTTTTTTCTTCTCTTCTCTTTTGTAAACATACAAGTTTGCGTAGATTGGTGAAAGCAGTCGGTAGATTGTCAATAGTAACATTGTTTAAATCTATACCACGCGTTGCTTTAAACAATTGATTGAGATCGGGCGCATTTTCACTCTTGTCAGCTAGTAGCGATTCGAGTAATTGTTGACTACGACGATAGACTTCGCCTGGATCTTCATCACCACTCTGTTTGGTCACTTCTTTTTTCGAACGATAAGGTGTTCGTTTAGATTTTTCCTAGAATTGAACGACAATTAAGTGAATGATGATATTTGTATATGCAAAATGAGTCTACGAGACATGACAAGACAACATGAAACGGACGTACGCTAGTTTTAGTCATTTTTTTCGGCTGATAATTAAATTGAAACAAGGACAATAAAGAAATTTTAGTAGGCAATTAGTTCTTACACTTTTGGTGGCCGGTAAAGAAGGAGCAGCAGCAGCAGCAGCAACAGTAACCGGTGCAGGCTTCGTTGTCGTAGTCTAAATGCAAGTGCAATACATTGCTTTGTTGAAAAATAGAAGCCTGACAATGGATGGAATATTACAGCGGCTGCGGACAGGTCATTAGTGGTAGTGGTAGGAGCAGTTGCTGGTGGAGCTTGTTCTGTGCCTGTTCGACTGGACACACTTTCTTTCTCATGTTTACTATCTGTTTCGTCAATTGTATCGACTATATAACAAAATAGAGAAATATAATACTCCTTGAAATATAGATTAAAAAAAACTACGTACGATTCGTTCTGGAGCTTTCGTCACCTTCCTAAATCAAAAAAAAAATCGTCATCAAATAGGCTTCATGTTTCCTTCTAGATAAGAATATTCATATTATTAATCAGCTCTGCTTCGAAAAAAATTCCGGGCTCGAATTCATTACGTCTTCGAGATATAGTAGCTCACTTCGCCTTCCGATTGACTAGTACTCGTTGTGTAGCCTGCCAGATCACCCACTTGTTGTTTGTACCGTTTGAGAAGTTCTTCCAGTTCACCTGTACGCCGTTTAAAGAATTTGACTTCGGCCTCCCGTCGTTTAATATCGTCTTGCATTTTTTTCTAGATTGATCAGAATTTACGAAACTCGTTCATCGTGTCTCTATGTTTCTACCTGAGTATCTTGACTTGCTTTTGCTTCAGTATGCATCGTCTCTATTTCTTTGTTTAATGTCTGTATTTTACCATCCTTGGCTATCATTTCTATCAACAAATTTTCAAGTCAACAAGTGTTCAAAGTGGTAATTATAGGAAAAAGGTAAAACGAAGGAGAAAACACTTCACATCTCAACTCGTACCCGTATTTGCCGTTTCCAATTTTGACTGAAGTTCGGCCAATTGCTCTTTGGCTTCTTTTGTCACCTGAGCCAATTTCCGTTTGCCTCTATAATATCAGATGAAAAAAAAAAGAAAATGTCAGCATCAATTGCAAGAACATAGACAATAACACAGGACAACAACAATAACAACAACAACGGCGACGACGACGAAATACACAGAACAAAAAAAAAGAATACCTCTCGACCATAACCCTGATAATAACAAGTTTGATATGATTGATGATCATATTTCATCATTCGATTTGTTGAGAGATCAATGTCGACTCACTTGGTCTGTTTGGTGCCCGTATTTTGAATCAAAAATTGAATGATTTCTTCATTCAATTCGTTCAATCGTGCTCCTAATGATTTCACATGAATGAAACAATCTTTAACATCGAATGAGGTCAGTGCTGTTTCGATTTCATCATGTGTATCGCCTTGATCATCAAAGTTAACGAATTCCGTACCGCTGAAATTTTGTCTTTGGTCAATGAAAAACTGCAAGCATAACACAAGTAGTAAGAATTAAAATTTTATCGATCAAATATATCAACCTGTCCGATTTGTTTAAGAAGTTTGACTTTTTCCGCAGCTTGCTCAGTTTGTCCAACAATGAAAATCGTGAGACGTTCTTTGTACTAAAATTTGACACGAAATGTGTAGTGATCAGAGGATGACGAGATTGTCGTACCCGTTGTTTCGCTAGACTGTCATTCAGCAAACCTTCAAGTTCTCGAATGTCGGCTACATGTTCGATATTTGACAGATCCTCACGTCTCATGCCATGCTGAATCAATGACGATTGAACCGCATATTCGTAATTGTTCAATGTCTAGATAGCGGTTTTGAATTCAAATAAACTTTTTTTTTAAATTGAACCAAAAATACATACATTGTCGACACGTTTGAGTACTTTATCAAGTTCATCCTTGGTATGATCGGCAATGCGTTGTAAACGATTTCGAATGTTTCTTTCCACCACTTCTCGACCGGGATCTGGACCACCATAACCATTATCCTCAATATCAGAGCTACTATCACGATTTGATATTCCACCGGTATCACTAGGAATATATTGAACCATGCCGATCTAATTCGAAAAGAGACAGTCAGTTGATCTGTACAAAACAAGAAAATATCCCTCAGGATCTCTACTCGATAGGGTTGTTGTGTGACATCACGAAGGAGTTTTAGCCGCTGTGGCTTGACAATCGACGGGAAACGGCGTTGTTGCTGTTGTTGAAGCATGTTGCTGGGCAAAAGTGATTTTTAGCTATCTAACAATTGTTGTTGCCTTCACGTCATTCTTTCTTCATTCTCTCTCTCTTTCTCTTTTTTTTCTTTACCTTATCGCCTATTCGATAGTCTAGAATAGCAGCGAGCGAAGCTTCCGTTCATAATTTAATGCATTACGGGAATAGAGAGAGAGAGAAAAAAAGAGTACGAGAACGTCGATGTGTGTGTGTGTGTTTTCTCTTGAATTTCTTTAATCATCTGACATTCTCGCTCAATCACACTCGCATGCGCAAAATCGACAGGTGGTAAGACATGATTGAGAAAGTACAATCGTCATGTTGAATTACGTAGTATATTGTAATTTACATGCATAAAATATCAATCAAGTGTAAAAAAATGAATCTTTGACAAACGATGATGATATTAATACTCGAGCAACTGAAGTCAACGAGTAAAATCACATGTTTTTTAGAAATCTAGTTATTGTCGTTGTTGCTAATAACCATCGAGTGAATCACACACACACATACAAACATTCATTCTTTGTCGCTTACCGACATTTATTACATGTTTTGATTTGTTCTCTATTTGCCGTCCGTGTTCGCGCACAAATTGTGTTGTTCGGTATGTTTGACAGCTTTGTGAGTTAAAAACGAATTTAACTCGCACATACATACATACACTCCTTTATTCCTCCTTCCTTTTTTCATCAGTAACATATACATACACATCGATTGCACCATGGGAGCGCTCGCACATAACCGACGGAAATGAGTCCTTGTGACATGTTTCAAATTCTTGACTGACAGGCCAATAATAGTGTGTTATAACAGTTAAGCAACGACATTGAAAAAAGCTTTAAGAGATTCAACTTTTTTTCGTCAGATACTTCAGCACTTATTAACAATCGTGTCTCAAAAAATTGAACTATTCAATTATATTTGAGAATAACGTCTGTCTTTCAAGCCATTCTATTTCAACTCGTGCTCGTTCACAGGACGCCGCGACAAGCTTTCAAAACACAAGTTACCGACAAGAATGAATGAGTTACGAATGGGAGTTCGGAGCTCGAGCCAACAAGTCACAAAACGTCCAACTTCCGACCATTCTGTACAGAATTCATAAAATAGACGACGAATAAGATGACTATTTATTTTATGATAAAATAAATGTCTGAATTTCTTTGTCAAATCAATTAAAAGTTCATTTTTGTCGACAACAATCCGAATATTCTTCCAAATGTCCTTCGATATTCCAAAGACGACAGCCAGGAGATATGTCAATTGATTAAAACATTGACGTGGCGGTGGCATATCAAATGGTCGGCCACACAACTCGATTCGAAATGGTTAGCGCTCTTCATGAAGGAAGTTTTCCGTTATCTCCGGTGAACAATCTAAATAGAAATGAAACCATTGACGACTGCTAGCGTACGAACTATCTTTGGTTGTGAAATGGAACAATTGAATGCTCTATTTGTCTTGACATTCGATCAGGCGGACGACGGTTTCATGCGATTGACATTGACCGATCTCAGTTGTAAACAAGAGAAAAAGATTAAAGATGATGTTTTTCTTTGCTCGTAAGGTTTAGAGATTTCAGTCGTTCTTTAAAAACATGAAATTTTTTCTCACCATGCTTGCAACGCCTGTTTTGGCTTTGAAAAACTTTTTTTTACCAATAAGTGTCTATGCAATCTCAGCCATTCAAAGACGCATCAAAACTGTATCAAGTACTTCGCGTCTGATTTACTGTCATTAGGAGAAACCGAATAGATACTTCGATTTTATATATGTGTTTACTGAGAAAACAAACAACAATAATTCGTTAATTATAGTGCACAATACGATCGCGTTCCAAAGAATAAATGAGTGTATGTGTGTGTTGATGAATGAGCGAATAATGTATGTGAGGCCAGATTGGCATGCCATGTGTGCAACACGGACAAGTTACCAGGAACTACTATTGAACGCATTGCCGCGTCGAACTGATCAAGAGAGAATAAAAAGTAGCGAGTGCCCCATGAGTACAGATGCCCTACCACTTCCAATATTCGACGAGAGAGAGAGAGGCCCAATGCCAACTACTCAAGTTACACACCGAATTCAGTCGATGACTGAGGCCGATTTTAGAACATGAAATATAAAGCACGAGACGACCATTACATGTGGCCATAGTCATATAACGACGATTGGTACGATTTATGCATGATTCATTTCGCGTTATGACCATGTGAAGAGGCAGATTCTCTATGTCTTTCAAGTTTCATTCGCCAACTCGAGCAGGAAAAACATCGATCAACATAGTAAGCAGTTAAGAAAACAGAGCCGTGACTGAACGAACCGAACTACCCAAATTCAAGCGTCCCGTTGAGCGAAAGCTATTTATAACCGAAAACATGCAGAGCTGAACTTTTATCAAACAATTGAACAAGAGAGCACAAGTGACAGTCCGAAGAAAAAAAGACTGAAATTTGTTACTACGCTTCGCTATAGTCCTCTGTCGCATCACGCGAAGGTTGAAGCTCGCATACGACGCCTCTGTTCTTCCTATCCACACGACATCGATGCTTTTCCGGACATATTTTCACCTGTAAAATGAAGCAGCTTTCTTGTAAATAGAAATAGAAGGATCTTCTCTACTGACCTTGTCCCACGTCATCGTGCAAGGATTGGAGCACTTGCAAATAGGACATCCGTAGTCCTTAGTCCTTGCCCAACCATACATACATCTCATAGTGCATTCGACCGGCTGGCAATTATTGTTCGCTGGCCGAAAAGAGAGGTTTCTTCCTAACACAAAGTTCAAAAACAAACTCGATTCGTCCGTCTACTCTTCATTCTATTTCTTACCTTTCGCTTGCAGAGCATTCAGAGTGATGAGATCTGGCATGTCTGCTGGCGTGTTAAAAGTAGCAACATGGCTCAGAAACTCGAGCTTGCCTGTGCTCGAGAGAACACGCATCCATACCCTCATCGTTCCCTTGACTGTTCCATGATAATAGTCAACGAGCTCGAAAGGAACAGGCAGACTTGCTGCATTTTCTATTCGAACGGGAGAGATCCAAGGGCGTGGCGGAGTAAACTCGCAGTCGATGAAGACAGTAGAGTTAGGAGGAAGTGGTAGACCAGCAGAGTGTGTGACCAATCCCTTGATTGCTCTTTGCTCCCCTTTAGGTCGATAGCATTCGCATCCGTCTAAAGGATAAACGGCACTGATGTAAGTGGTTTTCTCTCTGAAGGCGTTCGTTTCTATAGCAATTAAAAGGTATTGTCCACTATCTGAAAATGGTATTTTTAGCTAACGTGCAGAGAACTGTGTTGATGCAAAACTTTTTGATGATTGCTGAACCGAGTGGTAGATAGATTCCTTTAAGCGAGAAAGAAGATGGTTATTGATACTATGAAAAATATTTTCTCAAAGGCTAATGGTACTCAGTTATTTCCACAAGAAGAATGACTCAAATCAATAGCAGCTACTTCGAGCTAATAGAAAAGTGCCTTAAGAAATGCTTATGATATGATCCTTGACCTGTGACAAATAACACAATTGTGAAAAGCGTCGAAAACGCAAAAAATTTCGCCGTATTTGACACCACACCTATCTTGGAGACATTGTTGAGAGAAAAAGTCGTGAAAGTCAGCCCGAGAGGAAGAAAAGCTCACATTTTAAACATGTTATCCGAGACCTAGCCCACCATGAGTATTAGCAATATGATTCGACCATCTTTAATTTCAAATATCTTGAAGTAACTTCGATATCAGACATCAAATAGAGTAAGCGTTAAAGACGTACTTGATGAAAACAATGGTAAGGTTTACAACGTCTACAGCAAAGCAGATGTTCGGTTTTTCTATTTAGTCAGCTACAGAGCGAAACATATGGTGAAGTTCAATTTAACTCAAATGACTAAGCATCTTCGCGAATCTTATCCACAGAAAGGCCTCCAGAAAGCTGGAAGAGTTTAGTTCACAGGTGTTTCAATTTTCCTTTTTTTATTGAGTGCTTAAATCAGAATCATTTTCTTATTTGAAAAGTTCAGAGGACTTAGATAGTTCTTTTGACTGTGAGAGTTATGTTTCATCTCTAACAGATTTCCTAGAGGACCATGACAAAATCACACAGCCAGACATCGCTCAGAAACCCCTAGTGTCAAAATACTGGCAGTGATATTTTGAAAACTAATAAATATAGTAAAATGTGGTAAGTGGATTTGAAAAACCAAAAGAGAAAAGTTTGGGAGGTCAGAAAACGGCTCTATCTTCCAAAAGCACTTCCGTCCGCTATGCATGTATTTGTTGAGTGACCCGCGGAGAATTGGAACATTTCAAGGCAGCCGAGAAGTCTCTCACACAGTCGACACAAAAGATCGGCGTAATAACAAAAGCAGCGACCATGGTATCAAGTGGCAGTGAAAGCAAAGACAGATTCTTACGTATAACAAAGGGGTTTGTCAAGAAGAATGCCAAGAGAAAATATATGTGTAGTAGCGCAGCTGTCATAATGTGAGAGAGAAGATCAGAAAAGTAAGCAGTTCTTTCTACTGCCCTTTTGTGGCTTCGAACGCGGATAGAACGAGCAAGTCAATTCGTCTGTTCTCCTCATTTATTATCGCGATAGCATGGTTATTGGATCTATTTCATCTCTTTCCATCGCTTGTTAGAGAGAACTACCAAACGGGTGAGATGGAAGATTGTCTTTGTTTGCCATTCTAAGTAACTCAATCCTCGTCGAATTGCTTTCAGTGGTTGAGGATGAACCAAATTGCACATGGCCCACGATTTCATATTAGAGTTAAAACAACGATCATAGGTCAAATTTACGTGATTACCGTATAAGGAATAACATTTTTAGTTTGTTCACCTCAAACTTTCCCTTGCGGTTCTCTACAATGGAGACAGAACTTCTTTTCTTACCTTACGCTAGCTTTTATCGAGTAATCTGCTATGTTTAATTAAACTTCGAGTTTAAAAAATCTCGACAAACGGAAAAGATGCAAATGACACAGAAGGATTTCAGAATCTGACCTATGAACAATAGATAATTACAGTCCGAGCTGCATATGTACCTGTATGAAACAAAACAAAATCAATTAGATGTAAAGGTCAAGCGTTCTTAGCAACTAAAGAGTGCCCGGTTGCTTTCGGGCTAATCCGCAATACCGAGACTACCATAATCCCGTCCCGTGTCTCCCTACTTATTTTTTGCCTGTCCCAGGAGCAGACGGAACGGATTGGTCCCATATCCCGTCAGTCTCTGAAACGTGCTGAATGATGACAAGCGTTGATCAAATGTCTCGCTCGAACTTTCGATAGTCATCAAATATCTGCTCATTCGATTGATTCTACCAAGAAATATTAAAATCTAGAACTGTACTCGGGTGGTTGTCCATGTAACAATGTCACAACTGTAATGTCACGCAAAAGTAAAGAGCAATGTCAAATACTCTTTTTGCTATTTATAGATAGAGTTTTCTCGGACAAACAGATGATTCTGGGAATTCCGAAAACTTCTCTGTTACTTGCATATATTATGGATGAAGTGACAAAAGTAAGCATAGACTAGAAAAATATCAACTTCCCAGGTCAAACGATACGGTCCGTATACGGCCGTTTACGGTTACTTTACGATGCATAAACGGACCGTATACGGCCGTACAGCCGCATGCAGTAATACGGCCCTATCATAATGAGATTACGGTGCGTATACGGCCGTATACTGTGAAAATACGGCCTCGTATACGGTGCCGTATTACTGCATGCGGCTGTACGGTATGATACGGTCCGTTTACGGTGCCGTATGAAGCAAATTTACGGTGAAAATACGGATAGCCATTTTGACCGACCAGGGTTCTGCCTCGGGTCGTATAACGAGCTGATAATTTGAGGATAGACTCCTGGGTCGATTTGAAAACAGTAAGCGCAAAAGAAATCTTTTTTTGTTATTGTTTCCACGTCGAAAGGCACTTCGCGTTGATTATGGCGTCATCTTCAAAGGAGCCCCGAAAATTTTTTTCGTGCTGTTCGATTACTGATTAACTGAGAAATCTGCCTAGAAAGTTGCAGCTTCAAAAAACACCTAAGCGCATAAGAAAACTGTCTTGCGATTATTTGGAGAAGGCGGCTGTAATGTGTCTCACTCACACACTATATCTCACTCTCTGTCTACTCGACAAAGAAACAAAACGACGAATGAATCCCAATCCCAGAACAACAGCGAGCGAAACATACCTCATGCTCATACCATCGCGCAACGAGCTACATAACAGCATATGGAACGAGAGAGAGCATAGCACAGAACCAAACACGAAAGAGAGAGAGCAGCAGAGAAGATGAATCATGGCCAGGGCCATGACAGCGCTACACTCAATATGAAATGCCTTTCGATGTGGAAACAATACCCAACTTTTTTTCTTTTGCGCTGACCGTTTTCAAATCGACCCAGGTGTCTATCCTCAAAATTTCAGCTCGTTATACGACTCGAGGCAGCAGTTGATAGTTCTAGTGATAAAATTCCTCATGGATTTCATTCACAAAGTGAAAAACTATCACGATCAAATTTGAGAGAAATCCTTTCAAATCTTCGTTGATCATGCCGCACAAGATTATATTACAGGTGAATTTACGATGGCATATAAAATATATGCTATACTCATTTATGATACAAACTTCATTACTGTTATTGAAAGTTATGCGAACTTCGAGAACAAAAACAGATTTTCTCAAATTGATTCTAGTCCTGTCAGCTTTTCAGATGCTTTACTCTCCCCTCTTGCTCGTCTTCTCTCCAGTCATTGCATTGCCAAGCAGTGCTGCCCGTATGTGTCGAACAATAGCGAGGTGAAAAGGCTACCATTTCGTCGAACCGAACGTGGCCAATAAAACAGAAGGATTGTAACCGACGCATTTCTTGACGAACAGAAAAACTGGACCCGCTGTTCACTATTTGCATATAAAAGCGAAAGGAAGGAACGAGCAGAAGAGACAACATATTACTGCACGAAGAGAATACTATATATCATGTGTGAAGAAAGCAATAATGCTTCTCCTATTAAATCGAGCGATCCAGACGTAAGTGTCATTCATTGAGTTCGGATACTTCTACAGCAGCATTGCAGCATCATAGGCATATGCACATTGAGTTGAATATGTTAATTAGTCTGTATGGATAATGGCGGTGGGTGTTGTGTATGAGTACCTACTGAGCTTTTTGAATAGCAGCTAATTGAACTCTAAAACGACACCTGATCTAACCCTCTTTCGTTCGGTTCTGTCTTTTCTCTTCCTGTATTCATGCGTAATACGTGCCTGCTCGGGATAAACTGGATTCATGTGTTTTGCTCAACTGTCTTTAAAGATTAGTTACACCAGGTCTGAATTTATTTCTTCATTCGGTTGCTGAATCCGGCAAGCGTTGATCTCCGCTTTCATTATTAAATAACATGAATACGGCTCATGCATGGCTTTCTGTACGTCCAAATGTTATTCATGTTTTCACTGTGGTTCGTGTTCTTGCCGAATACAAGCCGACCTTTGTATTTGCGCAACATATGCAAGACTGAGAAGTATCCGCTGGAGGTACTGTTTTTCTTTTTCTCTACTTACTGGAGTCAAGATTTCAGTTGACATTTAAGACGCACGCAATTGATCGGGAAAAGACTGCATCATCTTATCCGCTCAACGTGCTATCTGTCAAATGATCGACAGACATCATCGCAAGTCGCTGCAAACTGATGAGAAAGGTAATGCCATATATACTCCTGTGCAGCGAGCGTTTCATCGAAAAAAAAGTGGCAATGCAATTATTCCACAAGCAAGTCTGAGGCATGTAATAGCGCATATAATCCGTTTCTATATTATTCGATTCGGTGACGGGCTCTTCATCAAACAAACAGTTGTCAATAAACAATGGAAATAAGGAAAAGATTCTTGTAAATGCGAAAAATGATCACATTTTTTTTCTGATATCGAAAAGCGGGCAAAGATCTCGGTTTTTGTGACCAAGGAAAGGGAGAAAATTAGTATCCTATCTTTGATGTTTGCCAATGAGGAGCTTTCTCCTTATAGAGAAAGACACATTGTGTTAATATTATATTTATAGAGATGATTCAAAACGGTGTAATATCCTCCAAAATGTGCTTTTTCGACTAAAAAGGGATCATCCAGCTGTATACACAGCATATGTTAGACCGCACAATGCCGGCTGTTATCATGGGGCTAAGACACTACTCGCTGTCAAGAAACTACGAAACAACAGGACTTTTGATTTGTCGTATTGACTTTTCGGAGCCTCAAGCGGGAAAGGGACATTGTGATCGCAAAGCAGCCGTGAACAAAGGCGCAATACAACGACATGTCGACGAAAATCACGATTGCACTGTCAGTGCTGAATTTCTGGCAGCCGCAAAATCGACTCAACATCTTTTGGTCTTTTCGAGTGCTTTCCATCATGTCCAGTGGGATGGCATCAAGAAATATAGCAACGTGGAATTTATTGCAATGACGATTTTTATGTTTGCATATTGATTAAAAAGCTACAATAAAAGCAGCAGGAACAGCCCTTGAAACCAGCATGTGGCGAGCTTTTGGAATATGTTTGTTTAAAACATGGTGGTTGAATCTAAGAGCGACACAAAACATCACGCCTCTAGAAATACCTACCATACGAGCGCAGATTTAAAAAGAGTTGCATGAAGTTGAAGCTTGACATCTGTTTAGTCTGCCAAAAAAACGAATGCTGTTCCAAACCGCTCTATGTCATTAAAGAAACATCCCAGGAAGTCCAAAAATCAAATTCATTCGATTTAAATGATTAATTTATAAGAATTCATCAAAAACATTTCATGAGTTTGATGAATTTCAAAACATCGAATTCATTTCATTACTTTGATTAGTTTTACATCATTTTCATCGGATGGATTTGATTAATTTTACACCATTTTCATTAAATGAATTTGATGAGTTCGAAAATATCAAAAATTTGACATCATATTCATCACTTTTGATTGAAACGGAATGTGTAAGGACGAAGAGCATGTTGTGCACTGCTTGTCGCGGATGAAGTCCAAAGCATCAAGTTCATTCCATTCATTTCATTAGTTTCGCATCATTTTCATTAAATGAATTTGATTAATTTTACATGAAACATTTACTGATTGAGAAATCTTTTTTATTTATTAATGTGGGCCCCCTTGAACTTTTCCGGGCTGTTTCTGCTATTAATCTTTATCTCTTGATGAGCTCTATCCGACGCTATCAAATGTGTCAGGTAAGATGGTGTGTGAGAGGTGCCACATTGTGATTTGAATGTCTGTCATGAACCGGCTCAGACGAAGAAACACGTCTTTTTTCTAAGTTCCTCATCGCACTCTTAATTATGGGGTAAGTGGTCAAAAATTTTTCTTTCGTTTCTGAAACTCATCGCTGAGATATTCGCTCTCCTCTTTTTTCCACATTCCTTTTTGAAATTTTTGGAATCATTTTATTTTCAGATTTTACTTCACACATTTTCGGTCAATGTCAAACTGTCATTCAAAAGTATGACAAGGAGTTGATATTCTCGACATGATTTAAATAATGGAAAATTCATGATGAAACTGGCTTGGCAATTGTGTATTTTGCATGAAAAAAATGATTAGTTTTGATGCATTTTCCATCATTTCCATGAAATGAGTTTGATGAAAAACCAATTGTTTCACATCATGTATTTTGATTAGATTTACATCAATGGATTTTCATTTTCATTGATTAAAATGTCCGTTTTATAAGAAAAAATTTCATTTTTTTGATTAGTCGCATCATTTTTGTGAGGCAATTTTTCATTAATTTGATGAAAAACTCATCATTTTTTTCGATTTTTTGACTTCCTGGGATGCAAATACAAAAAGATGCCTTGCGCCATTTATCAAACAATCGTAAATAGAAGGTGAGAACCATGATATTTGTCATTTTTTTACCAGTCTTATCAAAAACACACGATGCTTTCAATCGAGCTTAAGCGTCCATTTGGCAATAACATATGTAAGCTTTTGATAAATGCCCGTATACTCGATTAAAATTCTCCTTCTACCGTCTCATACCCTGCGATTAACATGGGAAAAGAAGTTCAGAACAGAGGCATGAATCAAAGTAAAAAAATTAGCGTCATTGTAAACAGCATTCCCCATTGGACAATGATCGTCGATTGTAAAAATATTGCTGCGGCTGTATTTGTTATGGTTGCATTTGGTGTGCTTGTTACAGTTGCATTTGGCGTGCTTGGTGTGGTCATTGTGTTGGGTGGGATCGTTGTGTAGAGTGAAGTCGTGGTTTCTTCAGAAGGTAGTGATGTCGTTATCTCACTGATTGTTGTTGTGCTATTTGTCAAAATTTGTTTCAGTTCCAGGAAGTTGTGTACTTGCATGGCCATAGTCGAATTATTGCACATGGGCTTGTTACATGCATACACGAACGATGATTCGGTGTCCGCTTCTGAGCCCATTTTTGATTCTACCAGTACACCCGAAGGATTGGGCAGGGGACCTCTAGGAACACACCTACGAGTAAAGTTAAAAGCACTTCTGCTGATCAACTGGCAGAAGCCATTGGGACAGGGTACGGGTTTATCTTGATTGTCAGCACATTCAAGTTTGGCAGGGTCTGCGGAAGTATCATGCAAAGATACCCGGAGAAAGGCCCAAAGGCCTTCCTGTTTGAAACCTCGTACTAAACAAAAAGCGAATGCCATCCATGCATATTTCAGTTGGAACTCGAAATTTTGAAAACGAAAAGAGCACTTTGAAAACTGACACAACTCACATTTGCTGCGTGCCGTTATGAAAGATACTCATCTTATGTAGAACAAATGAATAAATATGAACAAGCAAATTGTGTGCGATATTATGTAGAGGATCTTGACACATATGGGTGAATCTTATTTCATTTGTACAATTGCATCTTCAGTACTAAATCATGGATATCTCTTGTTCGGAAGCTCCGAATGACTTGAAAATTTTACACAATACTTCTCTCGGTACCTTCCTACACTTCTGAAACTTTGAGCAATCTACATCACTCCTATCTCGGGTTATGCCTGTTGGAGGTGAAAAAAAGCAAAAATTGGGGCCACCTCTCGACGAAGACAAAAATTTTTTTAATTACGAAAAGTTTAAGCTCGTATTTTCTTCAGTGCAGTTAGGTAGAAAAAAGTGCAGAGAATCAGAATCTGACTTTAGTTTTCTTAAAAAACATTATCTTTAATAAATATACGCAAAACACCGACTTGACAGAGACTTTGTCTTTTTTTGTCCCGTCATCTCAAAATATGATTTTCTCTGGACAGAAAAATGTTGGCTAACTGCGAGCGGTTTTAAAATAAAGATAACTGGTAGGAACAACTTTTCTAAAAATAAATTCTAGGTTGCACAAAGATCTTGAATGGGTATGGGCGGACAAATTTTGAAAAAATCACATATATACTCACTTAGTCCCGTCATATTTTGAATTTTGTGACTTGAATATCTCTTTATCAGGTTCACCGTTTTGTGTGAAATTTATACGTTTTTTCTCTCTCTATGTTTCCTAATTGTAGTGAAAAAATCAGCTCTTTATCGTGTTCCATGGCTGAGATAATGGCAAATCATATATGAAATGTCCCGCGATATTTTTTTCATGAAAAATGTCCCGTCATGTAAAAAGTTGAATATCTCCATCAAATGAAAATCAATTATATACTTATTATACACCATTCGATTCGCCATCGGTAGGCACATCTAGTGATATAACTTTCAGAGTGAATCATTGCTGCATAGAAAAAAAAGCTACAGATGTACCCCGCTTTCTAAATAATCGATTTTTCACTAATATATTGTATGACTTTTCACGAGTTTCCTCATGGACTATATTTATTACGACGTTCATCCACAAAACGTTCGATAAATCTAATCGAGCTGCATTTATTGATGCATGATTTGTTCCATTCTGTTAAGAATTACAAAATAGTTTGGCCGAATACCGTGAAAATGCATATATAATTATATATACGTACGTATATGCATACATTTTCATGGTATTGCAACGACGACCATATTTTTGAGCAAAGTGTAGGGAAAACAAGTTTTTTCTAGGTTTTCAAGGATGCTCTATCAAAATATATAGGTAGTTTTTTTCATATGAACACTTTCTTTTTCGATTTTTTTTCGCTCCAATTGTACAAATGGAATAAGATTCACCCATATCCTTGCTTCCGTTTTTGACTATGATCTACAGTTTTTTATCAAATACTTCACGCACATTGCCCACTGATGTCTTGTCTCTTGTGCCAGAAACCTATGCGAATTTGTGTCACTTCTTTCTCTTCAGTTACTAACGATGTCCCTCGTCTTTCTCTGCATATTTATATTAGAAAGATTTTTCGTCGTATGTTGAGTTTTGGCTGTCGAATATACCGAGAGGCATTTTTATATCCGATTAGGTTGAATGAAATGCTAAATCAAATCCCATTTCAAATTTACCTTCATCATAAACACGTTCGATGGTCTGTTCTTTGCAGACCGTGCTATTGAAACATTGGATTTGAAACGACCGTTTCACTTTCAATTTGTTGAGCCAGATCTGCGTTCGATTTGTCATTATTGTCGCTGCATTCGACAGCATCAGCGTATCCTCAGAGCCAGCAGCGAATCTCACAAAACCGTTCTTCTTCTCATAGTCGACTTGCAATTCAAGCAGACAATGTGAACCTGGAGCATCAACCGTAGTACATTCAGGTCCTGTCGTATTGATCATCGCTGACGAAACCAGATCGAGCGTTTGATTGTACTGACGACATTTAAGAGTCAACGTTGTAGAGGACAGATGAAGGATAAAAACGAAAATCACCAGGAACAACAACATAACTGCGTTTTCGGTAAAAGCAAAAAAAGGGTCTGATCGATTGATCGGTTCTTAAATAAGATTGACACGCGGAAATTCCGTTTTTCTGTCGACAAGTAGATCTTTCTCAAATATTTATCAGACACCAGTAATATTTATATGCATGATAGCGAAATATTTGACTTAGACTCATACAGAACCAACATATTAGGCTCTATTTCTGCTGGTCATGAATAACAGAAATATTTGTCTATCGTTGCAGCCAATTTTTCAAGACTAAGGTTACTTCGGGAAGAAAAAAAACGGCTATACCATCATGTTGGCTGATGTGCAAGAATATTCGTTAAATTTGAGATGTGTGTTCTGTAACGACTATTTACGTTAAAATAGATTCATCGACAACTTCAAATTCGTTTTCAGAGATGCTTTTTTCCCAGTGGTTTCGCGCAAATATGGAACATCACCTATGTCAATCAGTTTTTCAAGTATTAGGAAAACAGTCTAAGGCTTCTATTCAACTGAGATAATCAGATTCGTCGAGATCATCTTCAAAATTTTCAAGAGCCGCAGTTTTATTCATCTCTAAGGTAGAATGTCAGATAAAAGTGCAAATTACAATCGGAAACAACATGTCAAGAAAAATAAGAATCCCCATTGAACCATGGTATATTGAAAATCTTGCACTAAAAGAAGGGAGAATGCTATTTCAGATCAAATCTTCGGTTTACAACAAGAAAAGTACAAAAAATACTTGTAGAAACGAGGTTTTCTTGTTCTGTAAGAGTCAATCATGCCAGAGGAAATAATTAACTACTAAAAAATGAATGGTTTTATCATGTATTAAAATTTGATAACTTCTATCATTAGTTCTATAGTTCAAAAAATCGTTTTGAAACATTTGTGTCAAATGTTGCGTTACTTTGTTGGCGAATAATCTCCGATTTGGACCCTACTATTTCAAATCTTCGTTGTTTTCGTGCTATTTATCCTCTCACTTCCTCTATCAGTATAATTTTTAGTTGATCAATGTAAAGTCAATCAGCGAATCTGTAAAAGAATCACTTCTTTAGTTGAATCGAATGAAATCATGGCAAAAACATAAAATCGCCTTTTTTTGTTTAGACGTACTTTTAGCATAAATGTTGCTCCTATTGACTTCAGCTTTTCTACAGCTCGTGCTATCGAAACAAAGTACTTGAAACAGAGGCTGTATTTTTGGCCTGTCGAGCCAGATCATTGTACTCTGCGAGAGTGTACTGATTCCATTCGACAGTATTAGTGAATCTTCAGGACGAAAGTCCAATATTACCGAAGCTTCATTCTTTGCATAGTTAACTTAGAACATATGCATGGAACTTGAACCTGAAGCTCGAGTATCAACCAAAGTACAGGCAGGTTTTGTGGTATTAATCACTACTGGAGAAGTCAGATTGAGCATTTGCCTGCATTGAAGACATTGCAGAATCGACGTCGTAAGAAGCGCGTGGAATGCGAGAACGAAATCACTAGCAACAGCAACATAACCGCATTATTAACAATAATCAGAAGAATTCGATCGCTGCGCGCCCTTAGACAAGATTCTAACAAGGTGACGGATTTCCCATGTCATGAATACCGCTTAAAAACCGCCGATATGCCGGCGGTTTTTGAGTGGTATTCAAACGTTTACATCGGTTCAGTCTCTTTACCGCTGGTACATCAATAGCTCTACCGCGTCTCGTGTTGATGCTTCTCTCCAGACACGCTATTCCGTTCTTGCTGCTGCTCGCCTTGTTGGCAACTTAACAACATGAATCACTGCCATGCTAGAAAAGGCAACGAGTCACTATCGGTGCACCACGCAATCAGCACTATGCACAGTCCATAAAACAGCCAAATTCCCGTGTTACTTGTCAAAATTACGATCTTTTGTATGAGAACCGCGGCAATCTGATATAAGCACTATTTTGCTTTGAAAAGGAAGCCCCTCGGTTGACGTTAAACATTGTCACCGCAACATTCGTATGGTCTTCAGTTCGAACAAGGTACTTCATGATTTCGGAAATTCCGCTTTTAAAACCAGTGAACCATCTTTGTGTTTCACGTGCCATCTCAAAGAAATAACTGTCATGCGTTGTCCAAAGCGGATCGAAGCAGCCCTGTCTGTTCGCTTGAAAAAACGGTCTTTTCTCTCTTTAGATCAATATGCTAAGTGCACGTCAATGTTGTTTCGGCTTTTTCAAGGAGTTCAAAAAGTATGTGACAATTTATTACAATAAAACTTCATCTCTGTATTCTTGCTTGCTTAGATTTGCCTTCCGAGGCAATATGTTCGATATAGCTATTTGTATTATTGTTGGTACCGCTTTTTCGAATGTTGTCAAGTCGTTAATCGACGATATTATTACATCTCCACTTGGTCTGCTCTTGGTGGTGTCGATTATGTTAATTCAACTGTTGGAATGAAAAATTTCATCTTCAAAAATCAACCATTTGCTGTCATTCGCTATGGAAAATTTATTCAACAAATAATGTATCTATTAATTGTAGCATTCGTACACAGTGTTTCTAACAGCAGGTATCCGTCCTTTGTGTGGATACTTTGCTCTACTTTCCAAACAAAGAAAATTCTTTGTTCGCACATTCTGAGCCATCGTTCTGCTAGAAACACTGTTCGTACACTTCTTTATTATCAAAGTCGTCAGTAAAATACGTAAAACAGCGACCGAAATAGAGTGCAAATTCAGAAAACTTTAGAACAACAGCCAAGCGAAGAGGTCAAATATACTGTCCAGCAAATCAGTCGTTCAACAAAATGATACTACGACGATATGAGTGTCCTATTCGCGTCACGGATGACTTGTTTTTTTCTCTGTCGACTGTGTACTCTCCAAAGAATAAAGGTGCGTTCACTGTAAGCCATTAACTTCATCGAATTTTACAAATACAAAAAAAAACTGCGTGAATCACCGTGGAGTGAATCATGTCAAATATATGCTATTCGCACGCGATAGTGTTTCATTAACCATCGTTGGTTGCCCTTTTGACAGGCAATCTGTTGCTTGACTTGAAAAAAAAACCTCCTATAAAACGACACATTTTGGTGTCAATGATAAATTTCATGACACTTTCGCATATGCTTCTTCGTTCTGTGGTAAATATGAGCAAAGCTGTGCATACAATGTGCACATACAAGTCTTTTCTCTCTCTGTTCTTCTCTCTTGTGAGCTTTTGTATGTACAATCAGCGAACAACAGCAGAAGTCCCGCTGTTTCTCTCCGTGTTGTGCTGTGACAGGACATAAGAGAGCGACAGCGAGAGAAAAAGAAATCTATCGCAAGCTTTTTCTTCCCGTCGCCATAACCTATAACAGAACACAAGCTGCCAACATCAGCGTATGTTTACGACCAAGAAATGTGCGTCGTTCTTGACCGTACGCAAATATTCTCGCGTATGTTTAGTCATTATTGCTCTCTTGATACTCGCACGTGTTCTCGAAATCTATCTTCCGAATTTTTCGGCACCATCAGTTAATGAGAAGAACGACATCAACAATGGGTATAGCTTGTTGAAAAGGAAACCGGCTATTCTTCACGATGATTTGACAACAAGAAATCTGTCCATACACGATGTTCTTCTTATTATACGCACATCCAAAACCACACAACAACATCGTATGCCAGCTATTCTCAAGACATGGTTTCATTTCTCTCCGAATACTACCTACATAACAACAAATGACCAACTCATCTTTCTTCATAAGCAACTTCCACAATATCATCACCATCAAATCTATCAGAGTGATTGTCAACAAGCTCATTCCATTCGTGATCTCTGTTGTCATAGTGCATCAGAATTTCGCATCTATTTCGAACATGAACATCGTTTCAAATGGTTGTGTCGTTTCGATGATGATCAATATGTCAATGTTCCTCTACTTATCGATTATTTAGGACGATTTCAAAGTGATAAACAACCAATGTATATTGGAAAACCAAGCATGAAAGAACCGAAACGTGGACATGGTATTCAATTTTGGTTTGCAACGTACGGCGGCGGTGTTTGTTTCTCGAGACTTCTGTTAGAGACGATTCGTCAAGAGATCCAACCCAACGATAAGTTCATACAGGGATGCATCACATCGAATTATCCCGATGATACACATATTGCCTATTTATTAAGAACGAAGTTTAATATTAATTTAACTGTAGCCGAAGATTTTCATCATCATATCGAAGGAGATCTATTTACTAATCGAACCAATGCTTCAACGATTGACAGAGCCATTACACTCGGTTTTAAAGGTTCAAATGTGCCTCGTTTTGTACCTCTATTTAAACAAGATACTTATCATATGCAAACTTTACATTGTCTACTCTATCCTAATGCCGAATGTATGCGTCTAGTGAGAATCCTCTTGAATCAATTGTACGAACAGCAGAAACATTAAGTATCAATCTAAAACTGTATCGAATTCGTTTGTCTACTTAGACTCCTTTGGCGCAATGTTGTCTAGGCAAGTTCATTTATTCATTAAGTGTTCGACTGTTTGGTTGGTGTTTTTTTTCTTCTGTTTTTTCTTCTCAGTATCAATGGCAAACGAATCGAACAAAAACATGATGGAAGAGAAGATGAACGAAGAGATCGAGCGAATTTTCAATGGTCAATCGACAATTACCAAGGAGCAGCTCAAGCAAGTCTTGGAAGAATATCGAACGGGCAGCGGTCGAGGAGGCCGCGGTGGTGGCCGTGGCCGAGGTCGAGGTGGCCAGAACGGCCCCATGCATAACGAGATGAAGCAAAAGATGGGTCAATTATTAGAAACAGAATTGGCAAAGATCGGATCGAATACCATCAGTAAAGAGCAAGCGAAATCTATACTTCTCTCTGCTGGCACTCAAGCCAAAGATGAATGGCACGCGCAGATGGATCAAAGCATGCAATCGGCTATCAAAGATGAATTGACCAAATTGAACGTTCACGAAGTCACTTCTGCCCAGGCACGTGATCTGCTGCGTAATGTCAACCGTCAGATACGACCATCGCCAGTCTGTGCACCGTCGATGTGTGACGACAATATGAAAAATGACTTCATGCAGGAATTCAAAACCAAACACGGTTCGAACAAGATCAGCGCCGACGAAGTTTGGGAGATGATGAAAAATTTCAACAAAAAATATCAGGACAAAATGGGACCGCATCAATGTGATTCAGGTTGTGAGAAGGACAAAGAGAAGAAGTGGGAAGAAATATTCAATGAACAATACAAAGCATTGTTCGGTGATATCAATACGACCAAAATCGGTCAACAACAATTGCAAGAATTGGCAAAGAAAGTGCACGAGACCATGCGAGAAAAGTGTCGACGTGAATGTAGTGAATATCAAGGCAAACGTGTCTGTCAGCGTTAAATAGACCTAAATCGATGTCGTTTGTTTGTTTTTTTCGAACGAATTACATGTTCCTATTTAATATCGAGCTATGAACGCAAATAGAACACCTGTGAGCAAACCGAAGAACGTCGTTTATTTTAATATATGATAAAAGAACAAGTTCAGAGTATATAGAAAAAACAGACAACGTGTTGATGAAAGCGTGTTACTTTTTTTTAAAGTCAAAATGTACAGCTGGTGTGTTTTTCTTTTGAGGGAGAAGTCGAAGTAAACATGCACGTGTCTGCATTATAGGAAGATGGATGAATGAATGATGACTAGGTTCGAGAATTGATGGAAGTGTTTGATGAGCAGATGATAGTAGAATTAGCCCATGCCAAGCGGTGAGGCAGGTTGGGTTTGTTGGGCAACAACAGAATTGGTTGCTTGTTGTTGTTGATTAGCTGAGTTCGAAGCAACCGGTGATTCGAGATTGAGTAATAATTGAGACAACCATTTCTTTGTCGATTGATCGTCTTTGAGAACTGCATCCTAGAATTAAGTGAAGAAAAAAAATATCCAAATTTTTCGTTTTATTTCGTCAAAGACTTACAAATGTATGGTCCTTTAAACAATCGGGAAGACATGATCGAAGAGCTTCACGAGCTCGAGCATTGTCCGATAGACGCAAATAACATCGTATGATATGTTTGAGTAGACGACCACTTGCTTCTCGTTGCTACAAAACGAATGAAAGAGGCCAATTTGAACAGTGACTCTCCTTTTTTTATCAGGGAAAATATTCAAACCTGTTGAAGCACCATGCGACCGAGAACCATAGCAACATGCGAGAATCGATCGAATGTTTGACAAATATAATTGAGTCCACAATCGTCGGCAAGAATTTTTTGTAGAATAAATGTTGCAACTGTTTTCGACAGTTCACTACCCGATTGCATGATACGTAATGAAAGTGGAATTATTTCAGTTGTTAATAAGAAATTGATCACTTCAGTTTCGTCCGTTTTAACAAGTGCACCGATTACACCGAGCGATGTTAAACGAAGATATTCGAATGGTCGAGTCGACGATTTTGTATTGAGAAATGGATAGAGAAAAAGAGGAATGTTGGCTTGGATGAAGAGTGTTCGTGTTTCAGGATGCGATGCAATGCATTGGAGTAGAGCTAATGCATTGCACACACGATTCGATTGTTGAGCAGTGAGCGTTGGTGGTGTTATGTATGGATAGACAGAGCTAGAGATGAGAATTCCGAAGAGATTATTAAACCGGTTAAGACAGCAACTTACATGACTTCGTGAAGAAGAACAGCAACCGATCCGAAGGAATGCCAGAGTAGTACGGCTAGATCGGCCACTTTTTCTCGTTTGCGACTCAATTCCATCAGAGCACCTTCGCGCGTCGTCGACGAAAGCAATTCAGTTATCCAGCTAGCAATACGATCAGGTGATACGGGCGCATTGTTGTTTGCACCACCAGTGCTCGAACCTTGCTGTTGTTGTTGACCTGAATTTGTACTTGAATTATTCGAAGCTTGACCGCTGGCACCTGCTGACGGGGGACCACTGCCTCCACCACCGTTTGTTGCGATAGTCGGATTCGGTGAAGGTGTTGATGATGCCGACGATGTCATATTCATGATTCAAGGGAGAAAAACACGGATGGATCTGAAAAAGCAATAGATAATCTTGAATATGATTGATTGTTCGACATTTTCAATCAATCCTCTCTTCTAATGTCTGAAATAATACCAGTGTTTCCATTTCTGTTATTATTGTTTGTAATCGCTTCTATTGCTCTCTAGCGCCAACCTATCACAATCGATCTCGATGTGGTGTCGCTCGTAGCGGATGATAATAATCAAACATTGTTAATTATTCTCCCAGATCAACATAGTAACATGAAGTGTATTCAAAAGTCTAGTACACAAAAAACTGACACATTTGTCTACGATCAGAAGAATTGCCAAAATTTTTCATATGAACAAAAAATGATTACAAAGAAAAAGTTGACACATCTACGGACTTGAAATGCCCATCTTTTCCAAAACGCCAACATCTTTAAACCAAGCAATGAGTTCATTGAAATTGATTCGTCCATCATGACTACGATCGATTTCTTCAAATTGACATGCTTGATGTCCGTTTCCGTCGAGAATTCCATGTCGAATTAAATCATTGCACATGGCTTTAAATTGCATTTTATCCAAAGTTCCTTGGTTTCCTGCATCGTACGAACGGAAGATTTGTGCAATGTGACAAAGTATAGCTGTTTGTTCTGCATTGGGCATTTTCAAGTGTTCGAAACGGGAAGATGTTTTCCACCAATCGGCAAATTCTCGATAATCAATTGTGCCACTACCATCCTTATCGATCACTGTACATGCCCAAGCAAGTTCAGCGTCGGATAGATAGTAGCCCATATCATAGCAGAGAGAACGAAGTTCATCGCGTGAAATCGATCCTGGAAAGAGAAAGATGAATAAAAGAAAATCGAAGAGAATAATACTTGACCATTTTTGTCCAGATCATATTTGTTAAACATTAATTCGGATATCGTCTTTGTTCCACCACCGAACGCGAACCGAGTCGGTGGAAGAGGTGCACGTTGTTTCTTGCTGACACTTGTCGGGTTCATTTCTCTGTAACAAAGAAAAGAATGTACATAGTGTGATGATTGAGAAGAGCACAAACAGTCCGATTTTTTTCCTCGCTCTCCCTTCCTTCCATTCTGTCTCGCGAGCAATACATACAGACGGGTTGTTCGTATGGTGTGCACGTCCGTTGGTTGGTCATAAAATGGTCGAACGCATCGAATAACAAAAGAGAAAGAAACTGAGTAAATAACAGGACGGATGGAGAAGCATCACTTTTGTGTCCGCGGCACGTACGTATGTGGGCATGCTAGGTGGGTGAAGACAAACAAGACAGAATAGACAGAACAGACGAGTGACAACGAAAAGATCAATGACAGCAATGAGAGGTTTCGTGAAGGTAGAAAGGCAAATAGTAAATACGCAGATAGTAGAAGAGTTTAATGGTGTTAGTGATTCTCCAAAAAAGAACAACGACGACAATGTACAATTACGAGAGCGTCATCGAACCGTATTGCATGTAAATATTTTCTGAATTTCGGTATTTTATTCTT
>CAWUHI010000131.1:0-17106 GCA_963921925.1 Sphagnum tenellum | reverse complement strand
ATCAAATGGGTGAGACAACTGATGAGTCCCACTTCCTTGTCCATTTCCACCGGCAACCACTTGGCCACTCGTCGCACCCCATTTCCATTCCACAATACGATGATTCGATTGATCAGCGACATAGATTGTTTGATCATCATCAACATACAAACCCCATGGGTTTGAGAGCTGATTGATTCCATTGCCTTGTCCATTTCCTCCAGCCACAGTGAGACCATTCTGTTGCCATTGAGCATTCGGATGAATGTTGGAACTGGACGGAGAATGTAATGGGTGTATTGGGCTGCCTGGAATAATGACAAAAAAATGATAAAATAAGAGAGAAAAAAATTCTCTTTATGGAAATCAGATTGGTGGCAAGACGGGAAAATCGTTTTCAGTGAAAGTCGCAACTTTATAAACAACGATTATTTTTTTTAATATAGTGTTCAGTGGAAAGTTACTGATTGCAATATTTTTTTTCAACAATCCATTTGTCCTTTATTCTGCTCTTAAATTCGACCTTTCTCATTCTTATATTTGAATTCAAATTGATTAGATTCCTACATTATCGGCACAATCGCAACATCAGTAATATTCTTTTCCGAAATAAGTTACAATGAAATACCGAGTTATGATTATGATGGATTTTCAACGAGAGTAACAAAGGAGCATCTTTTCGTTGAAAATTCAAAATTCACGGTAGACAATGGTCAATTCTAGATGGTTGAACAATCACTGTACAAGGGTATTCTTCATTTACCCCTCAAATGTTCAACATCATCGCCTTGCCAATGTTTTTTTCGATAACACTTGTAAATCTATTCAAAGAGTTGTTCCACAAAATGAAGACATTCATTGTTCAATAAATCATTGCCGCAACTTGTCCGTCAACTACATTTATTTCATTGTGTTCGCTTAAAAAGTATCAACCGATGAGAATCTTTATACTACTTAAAACTACATTATCATCACAATACGACGTCCTCCGTTTTGAAGGAGGATGGGTGAAATTGAGAGTCATTTTTAATTTGGATGCAAATGTTTCGTTGAACGATTCATATAAGAGAATCGATGGGGAATCCTACAAACTAGCTCACGTTTAGCAATGAATCAATTGAATTTCTTTAGTTCCATCTGACTTAAAACTTGTAAAGGTATTTGTCGAACTGGTTTTGCTCACGTTCACAGCCATTTATCTGTCAGTTGTCAGATGAAATTAAATCTAACCGTCTAACTCAGTTTCTGATACTCTTGTTTGTAGGATGCATCTAAAAAGTCGATATTCTTATAGAGATGAGATATCTTGAAAAAAGGAGTAATTAGCAAAGTAAAAGAAACCTTTTGTTTTCTTCATATATCACATAGATAGACGACTATAGAATGGATTTATTTTGATTTTCGTCTCGTATTTTGACAAGTTCTACTATGAAAATAAAGATATTCGAAAACTAATACTACGTGATTGCATCTTATATAGAGTCCTCTGCGGTAATTATGGTCACTTGAACAAAAATCGATTGTATTTTGACTATTTCTCAGCCGTTTCTCATCGAAAAAAAAGATTTTTGGCACACAGATAGTCCCGAGTGTTGTCTATCGAATGATGTAAAACTCTTCGAAAAATACAATAGTTGGACTGAGTTATTACAAAAATGGTGAGAGCCTCACTCAAATGACCATAATTACCCCAAGTAGGGTAATTATGGTCACTACAGCAAAAATAGCTATGACCTCATTTTCCCAACCTCCTGTTCAACAAAAATTCGCTTATATTTGAATAACAAATATACCACTCGAAAGCCCAGAGTGTCTTCTCTGGGACCCGAAAAATACTCAGTTGTTGATAAAGATTTCTGACACATTTTTTAGGAACAGTGGGAGCGACTGGATTTTTGCTTTTCTTTCAAAATCGACCTGGGGTAATTATGTTCAACGCAGCAAATTCTGCTGAGACCAACTGTGCAAACCTCTAGCACCTCTCACCAACAATTTCAAGTATTACTCCTCACAGCAAACTTGTTCGTCCCTCTTTTCTCTATCTCCCAGTGAAAATTCAAAGAAAAACAAGCTAGGTTGAACATAGATTCAAGCTTAAAACCATAGCGATCAAAAAACGGTTCTGTTTTGTTGTCACTGCTTCAGTTTCCGAGATTTCTCTAGACTTTGTTCTACATCTTACAAAAAAAAGTTTGGGTTTTCAGATTGACAAGACTTCAATCTACACAATGATATAGAATTGAAAACTCTGCGGTTTATATTCGACGAGTTATTGCGCAATTATTGAAAATGTTTTATGCAAAAATCGATAAATCAGCTTAAAACTTTATTTTTCTAGTCTCTCTCAGAGTAAAAAATGTCAGTTATAAGAATTCTAATATCATCACTGATTCAGCGAAAAGGTGCACATTGATTTTGAAAACTTTGGTATTTGAAATTGGAAAAAATGGAAAATAAGTACTATTTTTCACTTTTTTAAATTTTTGGTGTTTATGTACTATTAAGTTTTTGCAACTTTTATAGTTAGTCCTACTACACTTCATAGTATAAAAAGACGTTTGACAAAAATAATCACTTTAAAAAGTTCACTTGTTATTACCTTAGTCAACTATCCCACATGAACTTCAAGAATTAAGAGTATATTTTTGCCTGCGTTTATTATTACTATTTTCTCTTAAAATTTATTTTCTGACACTAATAATTGGACTTCGATTATATTCTTTCGTTGAGCTGCTTGCATTTTCAAGGTATGATGAACTATTCTCATAGAAATATTGTAGACAGGCAGCACTACCCACGGACAAAATTAGAATTCTTATAACTGACAATTTTTTACTCTGAGCGAGACTAGAAAAATAAAGTTTTAAGCTGATTTATCGATTTTTGCAAAAAAAATATTTTCAGTAATTGCACAATAACTCGTCGAATATAAACCGCAGAGTTTTCAATTTCATATCATTGTGTAGATTGAAGTGGTGTGAATCTGAAAACTCAAACTTTTTTTGTAGATGTAGAACAAAGTCTAGAGAAATCTTGGAAATTGAAGCAGTGACAACAAAACAGAACCGTTTTTCAATCGCTATGGTTTTAAGCTTGAATCTATGCTCAATATAGCTTTGTTTTTCTTTGAATTTTCATTGGGAGATAGAGAAAAGAGAGACGAACAAGTTTGCTGTGAGGAGTAATACTTGAAATTGTTGGTGAGAGGTGTAGGGATCGTCGTGACCAAGGTTTTTTGGTCACGGTCACGTTCGTGATTCACGACCGTGAGTCACGGAAAGTCACGATTGTCGTGAAGAAGACTAAACTGCCGATTTGCCTCATTGTACTTGATGTAAAAAGCCGCTGCATTGTAACTGTTCATTAGTTAGTGCATCTGGCCAATAATAGAAAACCTTTGTGGCTCAAAAAAGCTGAAAAACTCCGCCTTGGCTTTGGAGAGCTTCTAACAAGAGTATGAATTATCTTTCTGGTGATTGGCGTCCTTGTCCGCGTCCAGGAAGAAGATGAAAATTGCCGGCTTCGGGTCACTCCTTATTATGTTCGAACGAAAAGGAAAAGCCCAGAGGATCAGTGGGAAATCGGGGCAGATTTTTGAGAAAAGTACAGGCATTTGAATAAGAGTCCTTTTCTAATTTCGATTTTGGTTGCGATTTATCGTTTCTATCTTTTTCTCACGAAACTTGTCGTGTTTATGCGTGTGCTAACTATGGGTTTTGTGTATGCTGATATTTTCTATTGAGCAAGAAAAGTATCAAAACATTTTCAAGCAAACTAAACCTATTTTAAAGAGAAAACTAAAAGTCGTCGTGACTCCTCGTGACTGGACTTTTGGTCACGGTCACTCACGGTCACGCGAGATTTGGTCCCGGTAACGGTCACGATCGTGACCGTGACCGTGAGTGGCCGTGACTCCGATGTATGCCGTGCCAAAGGTCGAAAATCCAGTAAGACGGCCATAAGTCCGTACAGACTAGCGAACAGCAGCTAATATTTTGACCGTGTTAGTTTGGCGGTGAGAGCTTTCTTTTGATGCAAAAATATATGTTCTTTTCAACTTACGACACAAACACTTCCATTGTAAGGACAATTCGATTGCACATAAATTATCGAAATTCTTCAAACCACATCGACACTCGGGTATTAATTTCGATCCAGAATTGCTCAAATATCTATTTGAACACACCTAATTGTACTAGAAGAAAGAAAATGGCAATTTTAGATATTCAGTTTCAGGTACAATGATAAGTTTGAAAGAAAAACAATCAAATGAAAGTACTTGACGTACAAAATACATTTTAAGATGTTACGATTCATTGCAGCGTCAATGTGTTCATTTTGTGAGACAACTTTTTGAATAGATTTATTATCTAAAAAAGAGATTGAAATGCAATTCTTCAGAAAGCATGACGTTCCAACTCGCACGTTCGAACAAGACACTGACTTTGAAATTTTGTATTGTAAATAAAGCGCTGTGGAACGATCTAGATTTGACCATTCTCAAAAAAAACATTGAATTTTCAACGAGAAGATTCTAATTTCTTACTGTCGTTGAAAATTGATAATAAGCATAAGTCTGTATTATTTGAAATCAAACAGTCGTTGTTTACAAAGTTGAAAATTTGACTAAAAGATTTCTCTGCTTGCAAATCAGATTTGGATCAGGAAAAAATTTCACACGAGCCGAAACAAGGAACGATGTTGATTTTGCGAAAATTCAAATCAGCTTTTCACTTTGTTCTCTCTATAATCTCTTATTTTATCATTTTATCCTCTTCTTTCTCTCTATTTCAGTTCATCCATTACGTGGAAGTTCCATTGACATTCATCCGAATGCTCAATGGCAACAGAATGGTCTCACTGTGGCTGGAGGAAATGGACAAGGCAATGGAGTCAATCAACTCTCTTACCCATGGGGTTTGTATGTTGATGATGATCAAACAATCTATATCGTTGATCAATCGAATCATCGTATTGTGGAATGGAAATGGGGTGCAACGAGTGCCCAAGTGGTTGCCGGTGGAAATGGACAAGGAAGTGGGACTCATCAGTTGTCTCACCCATTTGATGTGATTGTCGACAAAGAGAGAGATAGTCTCATCATCTGCGATAGTTCGAATAGAAGAGTGGTTCGATGGCCTCGTCGAAATGGGACAAGTGGAGAAACAATCATCTCCACCATCGATTGTGTGGGTTTGACAATGGACGAGAATGGATCTCTCTATGTCGTTGACTATGGAAAAGATGAAGTGAGACGATATCGAAGAGGAGAATCTCAAGGAACAGTGGTTGCAGGTGGCAATGGAAGGGGAAATCGTCTCGATCAACTCTCTTCCCCACGATACGTATTCGTCGATCGAGATCATTCAGTATACGTGTCTGAATGGGGAAATGATCGTGTGATGAAATGGGTGGAAGGTGCAAAACAAGGCATTGTCGTGGCTGGTGGTCAAGGACAAGGAAATGGTCTTACACAATTGTCATATCCTTGGGGAGTCGTTGTCGATCAATTGGGCACTGTCTATGTGGCTGATCGAGGGAATGATCGAATCATGCGTTGGCCCAAAGGAAACACACAGGGAAGTGTCATTGTGGGTGGAAACGGTGGAGGAGGACAATCGAACCAACTCAATGAGCCCATCGGTTTGTCATTCGATCGACACGGGAATCTCTATGTCGTCGATTGTGGAAATCATCGAGTACAAAATTCGATATCGATTCAAATGCATAATTGTTTTTGAAATGTGTTTTGTTTTATCGAGAACGTTCAATAGAATAAACTAATGGATTTCAATGATGATGAATAAATGTACAATTATGGTTTTTCGAGATAACCGAAGTGAAAATCGGTTGAGTGGCTGGTTCTTATTGAGTAAATATGAGAACAGTTGCGTATCATTTACTACGTAGATGTTAATTTGAATCCATTTTCTCGTCGTTGAATTTTGAATGATTGGTGCGCAAGTCAACACATTTTTACCCATTTGAAAGAGGAAACAATTATTTAAATTGATCAAATACGTAAAAATGAGCAGTACGATAATAGTAAACTGTAATTCAGCATTGAATTTTGACGATGAACTATTGAAACAACGACACGAGAGAAAAAAGCTTATCAGCATAATCATTGACGAGGCTAAAATATGGACCTTAGATGTTTCTTACTATTAGACGTCGAAGATAAATTATTTCCAATGGTCTATGGTTAAGATGTACTCAGCAAAACCTTGCAGTATGACATTTTGTGCAACACGATTGTTAGTGAGTGTTAAAGCATACAGTGAGAAAGTTGCAACCTGGGCAGTCAGATAGGAAATTTCAAAAGTCAGGACAACAAAAAGAAAAATTAGATAGTCTTTCCAACGCTTAGTTGAAGAATAAATCAATATTTGTAAATTAAAACAAAATGATCTTAGGTCCTGTGCAATATTCAGCTGTCCCGCCCCCTCCTCGAAAACCTTAATTTTTCTCCGGAACGCCCGATCTCGCGAATATTTTCAGAGAGTATGTATCTTGCCGTAGATAGTTCATAGTAGAAATCTGATCACAAAATATTGATTTTTCATAAGTTATTCGAACATTAAGGGTCAAAAAGTAGATGTCCATGTGTCCTAGATTTCTCCTGCAAATCTAATTATACTGATTTCGGGTTGGTGTCAAAATTTAGTCGAGACTTATCACTACAACATAAAAGAGTCAGGTGATTCAGAATGCTGTAAGTTACTGTTGATAAAAGCTTCTTTCAGAAAGTCCAAAAAACTGGGGCAATAGTTACGGAAAGAAAACAGGTTTCTTAAAGCCTCAATGGAAAATGAAAAATCCGGCTCTATTAAGTTGTAAAGCGCAATTTTCTCTTCATTTCCAAACCTCCCTGAGCTTTGTAAAGTAGCGTGAGAAATGGCTGAGAAACCTGGGACGCACCAACACTAAAAAACGAAAAAATTCATTTCGAAACAACCGCGAAATAAGTTTAGACATTGAAAATCAAAATTTTGTTCGTCAGAATCTTCTACAAGAACACTTATTCAGAGGATGTGCGAACATTTGTGGTGCACATTTGCTGACACACGCTAGTTATACTTACATTTTGCAAAGCTATAGAGAAACTGTAAAGACTTTAATGACTGGTACTCATAAATCACCCATTGGATTACGGGTTGTCAGAACAACTTCTGTAAAACCCGCAGATACCATCGTAAACCTAGTGAATCACAGTGCATTTGAAAGTAGGAAACTTGAGCTATTCAACCAAGTATGATGCTCGAAAACGCTAGTCTGGATAAAAATTGGAATTTTCGAAAGCGGAGTGTTATGACCTGCCCTCCGGTTAGGCCATAGATAGCTCCATCTACGGTCTCTAGTCTTCTCTGCCTCCCTTTCTCCTTAATATATGTCACAGTTCATGGCTGATTATGCCCTCAGCGTGTCTCACACCCCTCTAGGTGTTTGCACTCTGCTTGTGTTCATGATCTATCTTCTCTCTATGATATCATTCACTTCATCCAGGCTCTCACTTTTTTGTATAAATAAACAGCATTTTTCTAATAAAAAAGGAGTTCGGTGGACACACACACTAACAATTGGTGTATTAGCCGGACGTCTCTACAAATCCAAAATCTTCGAGATGATTGGACAAGCTAGGTAAGTAAGCAAGACGATCAAGACAAGGCTACGCAAGATCAAACTCTTATCTCCCTGTTGTCAAAGTGTTGACTTGGGTCATCGCGACTACACTAGCGCTAATACAAGCTCCCTATGGTCAGACTTATCGGTGATGCTCCTTAATCGGACATTGTTGAACTGAACCAGCGCTAATAAATAGCTGCCTATAGTATTTGTGGTGGCGGATTAGGTTGCATTTTGGCGCAGAGAGATACGGAGGGAACGACCCGTGCTTGGACATAGACACCAACATACACTATGCACGAAGCAAGGCACAGCCACAAGCCATCGCTTCATCAGGCAATACAGACCTAAAAGTCGAGACACAGATAATTGATACTTCGGTTGCGGCAACAAAGACGGCAAACAACAACAGAGTGAACCAGACAGACATTCAACATCAAGTGACGCGCCGTCAAGAGGACACACAACAGCCAAACGAGATGATGCTTCTACTGCGACAAGTTCTGCTCAAGCAAGATCAATTGTTAGGCGAGAACAAGAAGCTCAAAAATGAGATGGCGATCCAACAGAGCAGTAGCAACTCTGCAAGCGGCAAAACACGGTTCAACATCGAACGACCAGCAAACGACAACAATCAGCGACGAGCAACAGCTGCAGTCGTCCACTGCTTTGACATCACAAGCAAGCAAACTACTGCAAGCGAAACGTATGACGAAATTATTGGAAACGACGGCCATTGCCGGGAGAACCACAAGACGACGTTGATGAATGATTGACCGTATTTGACAAAAATGCGACGCTGTTCAATTGAACAACGACCAACGGCTGTCAGTCGTTCGAGATCTACTCAATGACACAGCTAAGCTATGGAACAACATCTGCGAGAACACAATCAATGAGTGGCAGACCTTCAAGACAAAAATGGCTGCTCATTTTTTACTCATTTCAGGAATAGATCAGTTCACGTTAGGACAACAGCTGTACAATCGACAGCAAAAGCCCAATGAAGATGCCATGTCTTACATCCACTGTGCCACTCGATTGTGCTCCAAGGTGAACCCGGACATGGACGCAGCAACAAAAGTGAAGCACCTCATCAACGGACTGGGAGCAGAGGCAAAATTATATTTTCTTCATCAAATACTTTGATTTGATTGTTTCTTTTTAAAAACTATGATTGTGCCTGACACCAAATATCTCAAACTGTCGGAGTAGATGCGCGCATGGGCTTTGGGAGTGAGTATCGGTGCGGCTCTTTTTGCTATAGTAACACCTAAACACAGTCACATACATGAACACCCACCCACGCAGAAACACACTCACATCCCACACCTGAGACCCACGTCACATGCACGCCCGGTAAAGACACACCCATACACACCTACATATCCTATACCCACACCGATACCATACTTTATTCGAAAGATCGTTCTAAAAAAAACATGTTTAATCAAGATCTACTCGAAACATCCATTATGTATTTGAATTGATATTGAATTTTTGTACTCGATGATTTCCACAATCGACGACATAGAGATTGCCGTGTCGATCGAATGACAAACCGAAGGGCACATTGAGTTGGTTCGATTGTCCTCCTCTACCGTTTCCACCCACAATGACACTTCCCTGTGTGGCTCCTTTGGGCCAACGCATGATTCGAGCATTCCCAAAATCAGCCACATAGACAGTGCCCAATTGATCGACAACGACTCCTTCGGTATATGACAATTGTGTAAGACCATTTCCTTTCCCTTGACCACCAGCCACGACAATGCCTTGTTTTGCACCTTCCACCCATTTCATCACACGATCATTTCTCCCATCAGACACGTATACTGAATGATCTCGATCGACGAATACGTATGGGGGGGGAAGAGAGTTGATCGAGACGATTTCCACTTCCATTGCCACCTGCAACCACTGTTCCTTGAGATTCTCCTCTTCGATATCGTCTCACTTCAGTTTTTCCATTGTCAACGACATAGAGAGATCCATTCTCGTCCATTGTCAAACCCCCACAATCGATGTTGGAGATGATTGTTTCTCCACTTGTCCCATTTCGACGAGGCCATCGAACCACTCTTCTATTCGAATAATCGCAGATGATGAGACTATCTCTCTCTTTGTTGACAATCACATCTGATGGGGTAGACAACTGATGAGTCCCACTTCCTTGTCCATTTCCACCGGCAACCACTTGGCCAATCGTCGCACCCCATTTCCATTCCACAATACGATGATTCGATTGATCAGCGACATAGATTGTTTGATCATCATCAACATACAAACCCCTTGGGTTTGAGAGTTGATTGATTCCATTGCCTTTTCCATTTCCTCCAGCCACAGTGAGACCATTCTGTTGCCATCGAGCATTTGAATGAATGTTGATGTTGGACGGAGAAGGTAATGAGGTGTCTGAAATAGAGATAAAAAATAATAGAATAAGAGGCAATGGAAGAGGGAAAATGTTTTTTCTTCATGCAGCTCGAATTCACTAAAAGACGATAATGCCTTTTTTAGTAAAATTCCAAACTTTGTAAATCATGATTATTTAATTTCAAAAAATCTTTTCACTTCGAAGCAATTGATCGCAATGTTTTCGATCAACTATCCATTATTCCTTCTTTTGCTCTCAAATTCGACCTTAAATATTCTTGTGCTCGAGCTCAAATTCAAAAGATTACTAGAAAAACGATACTCTCCCAACGTCACTCACATTCTTCTCAGGAAAAATTACGATGACATTGAGTTATGCTCATAATCGATTTTCAAAGAGAGTAACAAAGGAGAATCTTTTCGTTGAAAATGCAATATTTATGTTAGACAATGGTCAATTATAGATCGTTGAACAATAACTGTATTAGGATATTCTTAATTTACAATTCAAATGTTTAACATCATTGCCTTATGCAAACTTTTTAGTTGAAAATAGATTTTCTGAACAATTGCATTGTCAATCTAACGGGTGCCCGGGCAGACAGAGATGGCGAAAAATAGCACATTTTGCCTCGCAAAGGGAACAATCTAGTAGATTTTTGGCGTTTTCTCACTTTTGATGAAAATTTGGACAAAAAATATAGTTTTATTTGATTTTTTGTGTTTTTCTAATCGATTTTAAGCATAGAAACGCCATTCCTGCACTAAAAAGGTCAACTTTTGGCCCGGTAGACGCTTTAAAAGGGAACAAACTATATATAAAATCCGAGAACTTTTCTTAGGATCAAGTTCATGCTTTTTCGACATCTCTGTCTGACTGGGTGGCGCAGAAATGATGGGTCACTTTTTTTACATCTTTGAAGCACTTAAAAATCGTTTTAAAATCTGGTGCTGAGCTCATTCGATAGAGAATTCATTTTTCTACAAAATTGTCAAATGCGTTTTTCAAATTAGTCTTTCTTGTCGGCGCAAATTTCAAAGATTAACAGCTACTCAATAGTCTAGCTGCGAAGGCCAAAAAAACGAAAAAATTTATGGAAATATTTTTATATATATTTGAAGAGTAACATCTAAGCTGTCAATCAAAAAAATTGCACTCAATTTGTATCAACTTTAATAGAGTACTACATTACGAAACATTTTTTTTATTTTTTGTCGAAGTCATTTTTTACTCCTTCTCTGTAAAGAAATACTTTCTCAGTATTTTGTGAATATCTCTCTTAGTTTTTTATGCTTTAACTTGAATTGTTTTTCAAAAGATAGCCTCTACAATTATCTACAAAATTTTATAAAAACAGCTTCTCAAAAGGTTAACTTAGAATGGCCCTCAACTTCGTCAGGAGAAGACAAATAATTAGTTTTGTAAAAAAAAAGTGTTCGTGACAGTGGATCTTTTTGGAGTGTAGCACTCCTGATCAGATATGGTTTTCACGGCTATCTGTAAAATACACGAACACCTCGAAAGGAAAGATATGTTAGCTTAAACCTATTTATATAGGCAGATAGAACTCGATGAGTTGTACCCACGAACACCTGCGAACACCTGTTATTTCCAATTCTCTCGGTGCTAAAATGCTAGATAAGCTATTTGTTCTTAAAAATAAACACTTTCAAAAAATCTACTTTTTCTAGGGGTTGATGGGTGGAGACGAAGCTGGCATATCAGAACTTAGAAAAAGTCGATTTTTGAAAGTGTTTATTTTTAAGAGCAAATAGTTTATCTAGCATTTTAGCACTGAGAGAATTGGAAATAGCAGGTGTTCGCAGGTATACAAGTGGTACTCGCAGTCAAATTTTGACTTGCATCATTCGAATCTATTTCGTACCCGTTCGAAGTAAGTGTTCGCAGGTGTTCGTGGGTACAACTCATCGAGTTCTATCTGCCTATATAAATAGATTTAAGCTATCTTTCCTTTCGAAGTGTTCGCGTATTTTACAGAGAGCCGGTTTTCACTTATCTTTTTGAAGAGCTGTTTTTATTGAATTTTGTAGATAATTGCAGAGGCTCTCTTTTGAAAAAAAATTCGAGTCAAAGCATCAAAAACTACGAGAGATATTCACAAAATACTGAGAGGGTCATTCTTTATAGAGAAGAAGTAAAAAATGACTTTGACAAAAAATTTAAAAATTTTCAGTGATGTAGTACTCTCTTAAGATTGATGCAAATTGAATGCAATTTTTCCTGATTGATAGCTTAGATGTTACTCTTCAAATATATGAGTGAATTGCAACTTTTTGGTATTATTGATATTTGAGCTGTATTTCGCTAATAACTACTGTTTGCCTCGACCGATTCAAACAATTTTTTAATATGTTGAACCCCTTTGGGCACCCCACTACCGTACAAAATTTCAGCTTATTGGCTCATACCGTCGCTGAGTTATAAAAAATTTATTGCGAAAAAACGTCATTTTTTTCATGACATGTGCTAAGAAAAGGGAATTTTTCGACTGTAAAAAGGCAAGAGGAAAAGCAGATAATTGGTCTATTTTGTACAGCGTTCGACGCTCTATCGAAGTATATAACTGATTTTAATTTTGTTTCTCATTCGTTCTTTCGTCCACCGTTCATATTGTTCGATAGAAACTTGTACGTTTTTGTGTAGAGTGACGAAAATATGATTCTAGCTCGGGCTATGACAGAGCTGGTACCCAGGCAGTCAGAAACTGCTGAAAACGCGTATAAACGCATCAAAAAGAAAAAAATTGGTCGTTTTTCTTTTTGATGCGTTTATACGCGTTTTCGGCCCTTGTGACTGCATGGGTAGTGCGCAGGCTATATGAAAAGAAAGAGAACTCTTTACCTGCAAAATTCTGTAGAAATGATGCATCCAATCAGACAATGGGTTTTATTGAAACTTGTGTCGTTGTTCTCGTGAATCTTAGAAAGTCCGATAGGGCTTTTTCTATGGAAAGTACACCCTAAGACTACTCTTTAATATGCAATAGTTGGTGGGGCTCTTAGTTGTTATCAGCCGGAGAAAAGTCACTTTCAAGGTGGCGGGACATAAAATAGAAATTTAGCGTAAACAGCTGTTTGCAGAAAATTTTGACAGCTGAAACTAAGAATCTATGAAAAACGAGACGTATATTCTTGAAGAGCAAAGTGAGCTCTACAAGTATATTATAAAAAGAATTTTATATGTTAACGTTATACAGAAGCAAATGATCATTTTCTCGAAGAGGTGCCACTAGTTTCTGGACTTTTTGACTTTACAAAAGTCATATCTTTTGAAAGAGAGATGATGGAGAACTGAGTTTTTGGGCGGCCGTGGGGAAGAGTGAGGCAATTGTATGGGAAAGAATTACTGGAATCGATCGAAGAAAACCGCTGCTGTTCTCTAAATACACTTCGAATAGCAACGGTACAACGGCCATGCAATTCACTCATATATATTCAATATCTCTCTACCATTGAATACGACAAAGATAGAAAAAATAAGAATGGGGTTGAAACTTACGAAACACCCTTTTTTTCTTATCTTGAAAATCAAATATTCATCAAGTAAAAATTAAAAACTAGCCAAAACTTGGAACGACCTTTTTTTTGGAAACTTACATCAATTTTTCAATTGAGTCATAATTATCGAGAATATGAACGCTCACCCTGTTGAGTTCTATTGAAAACAAATGCGTGACTAATTTCAATGAAATCAATGTGCATTCACCGGTCAAAGTTTTGTTTCCTTTCAGGACCATTACGTGGAAGTTCCATTGATATTCATCCAAATGCTCAATGGCAACAGAATGGTCTCACTGTGGCTGGAGGAAATGGAAAAGGCAATGGAATCAATCAACTCTCTTACCCATTGGGTTTGTATGTTGATGATGATCAAACAATCTATATCGCTGATCAATCGAATCATCGTATTGTGGAATGGAAATGGGGTGCGGCGAGTGGCCAAGTGGTTGCCGGTGGAAATGGACAAGGAAGTGGGACTCATCAGTTGTCTGACCCAAGAGATGTGATTGTCGACAAAGAGAGAGATAGTCTCATCATCTGCGACAATTCGAATAGAAGAGTGGTTCGATGGCCTCGTCGAAATGGGACAAGTGGAGAAACAATCATCTCCAACATCGATTGTTGGGGTTTGACAATGGACGAGAATGGATCTCTCTATGTCGTTGACAATGGAAAACATGAAGTGAGACGATATCGAAGAGGAGAATCTCAAGGAACAGTGGTTGCAGGTGGCAATGGAAGTGGAACTCGTCTCGATCAACTCTCTTACCCACGATACGTATTCGTCGATCGAGATCATTCAGTATACGTGTCTGAAGGGGAAAATCATCGTGTGATGAAATGGGTGGAAGGTGCAAAACAAGGCATTGTCGTGGCTGGTGGTCAAGGACAAGGAAATGGTCTTACGCAATTGTCATATCCTTGGGGAGTCGTTGTCGATCAATTGGGCACTGTCTATGTGGCTGATCAAGGGAATGATCGAATCCTGCGTTGGCCCAAAGGAGCCACACAGGGAAGTGTCATTGTGGGTGGAAACGGTAGAGGAGGACAATCGAACCAACTCAATGAGCCCATCGGTTTGTCATTCGATCGACACGGCAATCTCTATGTTGTCGATTATGGAAATCATCGAGTACAAAATTTCAATATCGATTCAAATGCATAAGAATTATTGAATTGTGTTTGTATTCTCCTGAGAATGATCAATTGAATAAAATAATTCATTACAACGAAAGAACGAATGATCTGGTTTCTCAGAAATAATCAAATTCTAATTGTTCGAGTTGTTTGAATCCATATGAGAACGGAAGAGGAGTGAGTCTTTTACTATGGGAGATATCGATATGAATCCCTTTTCTGATCGTTGCATTTTGAATAATTGGTTGAAAAGTGAACCCGATTGGACGAACTTGAGAGAAGAGACAATCATTTGATTACATTTGAAGTACGTAAAAATGAACAATATGAAAATAATCGAGTGTCATTCACCATTGAATTTTGAGAATGAAGTATCGGCAAATGACGAAAGCCGTTTTCAAAGTTCAATCAACCGAGGAAGTCCGAAAATTGAAAAAATTCATTTGAATTATGTTTTCGAATTTTCATCATGCTACATCATTTTTTTCAATGTTTCATCGAAAATATGAAATTTATTTGATGAAACGGACATTTTAATCAAATTTCATCCTTTTTCTCGGGCAATTTTTCAGGTTTTTGATGTAAAACTCATCATTTTTTTGCATTTCCGGGCTTCCTGAGAAGGGAAGCTGCTGTGATTCGTACTGATTTTGAAAATACAACGATCAGGTAGTTCTTCACTTTTTTGTTGATTTGAAAACGATTCGAATCAAACACTGAGAGTGTTGGGCAACGTTGAATAATTGATAGACGAATGGTTCAATTCAATTTCGCTTTAGGATTCTTTGCACTTTGTGAAGAACTGTCGATCAATTTTCAGAAAAAGCATCAATTATTGAATTCAAAGTTTTTGTGACGACGACGAATTACAAACACAAGTGAGAACATGTTCTCATTCTTATTGACAGTCGTTGATATATAAATATTGAAATCGAATTTTGACCTATGTTGCATTCATTCTCTTAGTGGATCGATCAACAATGTGTTTCCGATCAGTGTTTCTAATGAGCTTTTTCGCAGAGTGTACGTGCGCACTCTGTTTTCATGACCACAGTGCGCTGTTACTCGCTATTTTTTTCCACAAAGTGTACAGAGTGCGCAAGATGTAGGCTTGCATTGAAAAGTGCTTCAACAGTGAACGATAAGCACATTCGTTTTCATTTGAAGCGTTTTTGAAAGACATGGTGAGACAGCCGAATGATCATGGGTAGGCGTGTGCATGTGTATCTAGAGAACAAGGTCAATCATTTTGAATCTCACCAATCGCTCATTTTGTTTCGTATCAGTGTCACAAAGATACTGTCACTTTTCTCTTTTGTGCTTTAAATAACGAGTTGATACGAAATCGAATCAAATATCTTTCACTCACATTCCTCTCCTGTACTCTCATTACTTAGTATCAAAGAAAGGAGGGGGGGGGGCGTTAAGACCTAAAATCAGCCCATTCCCGAAATTTAGCTGTTTGCTCACCAAATAGTTATGTTAAGTGTTCAAACTTATTTCGTATAAGAAAAATGCATTTTGGACCATTTATGACTAGAAGCGATTGAATTTCGGATTGGCACTCTTGTATTGGAAAAAGTACCCATAATGTCGCACATACTGCTAATCAATCCCTAGATTAATCGAGCCTGTTTTCAATCGATGCGGTACCCCGCCACTTTTGTTTTTGAATGAGATCATGCTCATTCGAAACATCAATGACAACAACCATTAGAAATCAATCACATCACTTTGATTTGCACACGTCAAATTGTTAATGCTTCGATTAACAATAATAACGCTATTTGATTTTGAATTAGGTGGAAAAGAAATAGTATAGATTCAACGTGCTATATGAACATTTATTGGTTGTCACTAAAAATTAAACGAAAACTAAAGTGTCAGATACTTCCTATGGTCAAGCGACGCCAATCTAACATGCCTTTGTTCATTTTCAGGCAGTAATATAACTAATGTTAAGCTTGTGTAGGAATCGATTCAATTCAGCAAACATTTCCCGATAATAATTTGCCGATAAGTTAACTTTGCTCAAGAGAAAAGACATTCTACACCTTTGAGTATTTGAACTCTTCTTCTTGAAGAATCGTTCCGAGTTTCACATCTTGTTGTAATAAAATTGAGCAAGTCGAGCGAACAGTTTGAGAACTGAATTTTTCTCTGCGACAAAGCTCCTCGACTGTTGATCGACCCCAGTATATCAGACATTTTAAAGTTATTGCTATGCGACCTGATCAAATTTTTAAATTACAGTACTTTACTTCTTTAACTCTGTTAACTCAAGATCAGATCAAACTATTTGAGAAGTCCTTTCAGCATTGTTTAGAGAAATGTTTGAATGAAATCTCAGTTTTCTTATTATTGTATGCAGTTCCTTTTAACTTAACATAGAACCCACTAAGAGGACAGTAATCCGATTGGAAAAATCTGAGAAATCTGAACATTCTGGAGGAAATACTAGAAACA
>CAWUHI010000130.1:0-13912 GCA_963921925.1 Sphagnum tenellum | reverse complement strand
TGCGAGTGGAAAAACGATCAAAATAATCTTATATTCATTCAACATTTCTCTTAAAAAACTCTGTATTTCCATCCTGTGCATACTATGTTACATTATTCAACTATTGGATTCTCTTTTAATTGAACTAGCTAAGAGAAACTTAAAGTGATTTTACACCTTTGCTTTTTTTAAATCTTCATCTTTATATTATTCAACTATTTTAATCGAATAAAGACATTCTGTATTGCTACAAACTAGCGCATTCATCTAGTTAGACAGATTTTTATCGAATTTGAATGGAAATTCCTCAATAGGGGTGTCTCTTTCGGGTTTCCGGGTTTATTGGGAACAGAAACCCAAGGAACCAGAAACATGACACCCCTGTTCCTCAGCATGTGTAAGGTAGGCGTTCAAGGGGAGAAAAGCTGATCCTGAAATTCCGAGACCCCATAGGACCCAAGAACCGCACTGAGTCCCCGGGATTCCATCGGATCCCACAGGATTCAATTAAATCCAATAGGTCCCAAATCCCACAAGATCCTAAAATGGGTCACAGTAGATTTTGTGCTCTCCCATGTGTTCGATTACGCTTCGACTACGCCGCAATTGCGACCGCAGCAGAAACGCACTTTGAGTCACAATTGCGCGGAAAGTGAGCGCAATGCCGCATTTTGTCGCAATTGCGCCGCAGCAAGCGCATTTTTCCGCAATTGCGCCGCAGTGCGAAAAAAATTGTGAAATCGATGAAAATCAGACAGAAAAAACCTTTCCGGGAAAAGCTCGGTTCAATAGGTTTCGGAAAGAGAATTACACGGAGAATCGCTACATTCAATCAGTTTCGATAAATGTGCGTGCTATCATTAGAAAATTCGTGTTTTCTATCACTTTTAAACTGCGGCGCAATTGCGATCGCAGTAGAAACGTACTTTGAGTCACAATTGCGCACAAAGTGAGCGCAGTGCCGCATTTTCCCGCAATCGCGGCGCAATGTAAGCGCAATCGAACACATGGGCTGCTTTTTCTCTCTTGGTCTTATCATTGATAATTGTCTCTGGCCAACTAAAATATGTAAGTTGGGGTCCTGAGAATAACATGTTAGTGATTAATTTCATGTTTTTCTGAAAATTCTGCAGAAATATTTCTCGGATCCCCGAGATCCCAGGGGATTCCATGGACTTCAGCTTTTCCCCCCTTGTGGGCATTGGATGATGTATTCGTATGAGACTCCATCGGATAAAAAAGAACACATCCTTAAAACGTTCATTATTGATAATAGCGGCAAGAGCGGCGACAGGCGATAAGATGGTGATGGGTGTTCTAACAATCATCATGACTTCTGAATCGTCAATGAAACGGACAAAGCAGCAGATTTCTATATCCTGCATAGAGATGAACAAGAGTTGTATCGAGGACTTTCTTAATATTTTACGGCACCAGTTGCAGAAATGTTAGTCCCATAAAAACGCATTTTGACTCTAGAACACATTTTTATCGACGCTATTTGTATAATAGCTTCGTTCATTTTTTGAAATCAATTTGCTGACGCTAAAGTTCTTCTACATGTTCTGTGCTTTTCAAACCTTTGAGAAAATTGAAAGTTATCCACTGAAAAAGTAAATATATGTAATTATTTAACATTATTTATATTGTTTGTTGAAATGTGTAAGTTCTGAAAATCCAATCCGACTGATATATTTTATTTCTAAAATGGCTCTTTGCTTATAAGAGCTTGTGTGGGATTAATCAATTTTAGCAAATGAGTGACCGTTCACAGCTTAGTTGAATGGCTTTGTAAGCAAACTGATATGATTATTCACTTAATGCAGCTTTCTTAAGTCACATGACACGCTGTTTCAGTTTTACGTTTTTGATCATTCGTGTCAATGTTGGGACATGCTCTTAAATGAATTTCTCGGAAAGAAAAATCATGCCCCACGTGTGCTCTGTTGGAAATCGTTTCAAACCCGTAAAAACACTAAGCAGTGCCTATTCTTTGTCGAAAGCTCTGTAAAATAACATCGAAAAACTATCAAGCTATATTGCACGGCCATTTCTTCATTTCTTCAATAATACGTTGAAATTATCAACCCAAAAACTTTCCACATTAAACATCGAAAAATGAGGAAATTCCGTAACGATGACGTTTTTAAATTCTTGCTTGATACAGTCATTGTTATAAAAAAATGAACTGACAGTCTGAAAGCTCATTGAAAACTGCACAATTTTTGTACCAAGCATTGAATTATGTACCACTTCATGTTGTGGAAAAATGTGAAATTCTTCGTACTACTAAAACTCAGGGGCGTACCTACCCCCCCCCCCAACTTTCGAAAAACTTTCGCGTTTTCTCCGTAGAGGCTTGATGAATTTTTTTCGTCTTTTCCCAAAAGTCTTAGCTAATTGTGTACTACACATCCCACACTGAAAAAAGCGTTTTGCACTAAAGCTGAAAAAAAAAATTTTTTTACCCCCCCCCCCCCCAACTTTCAAGCACCAGGTACGCCCCTGCTAAAACTCGTGGCCTTTTTTTGAAATTCTGTAATGGTCAATATTTTGTTTTGCAACTCAACCCCGATCGAATAAAAAATAAACAAAATTTTTTAACGATAGTAGAGCTAGTTAGTCTTATCTGTGGACAAAAATTCCGACCGTGTACTTTTGTTCTTTACGGAGATATTGCTCATGAAACCCAAAAGAAAAGAAATTCCGTAACGGCTGGTCTCGCCGTTCCGGCGAAGTGACTGACAAAAATACTTTCATCCATCTGGCTAACAGTTGACACAAATCACCAAAATTGAACTTAACTGTTTTCAAAGTCTTTTGATAATTATTGATGATTGACGACAGAATTTTGTTTTTCGTTTGAAAATCTTATTCGATTGTTGCGCTCATATGTAGACCAAAGAAAATGTACTTAGAATGACAAGATTGTCTAGAAGAAACTTGGATTTTTCATTGTCTACAAATCAGTTTTCGTGTGATGCGTCAATGTCGACTAAGGCACAGTGCGATGCAATCACTTGTAACGTAGTTTCGATGAAAGCAGAAATCGGTCAATGTAAAAGTTCTTTGCTTTCTGATTGTTCATTCTTGAAAAAATGTCACTTTGAGGAGGAAATATTCAGTAGCAATGAGACAAACAGTATCTGATTGTTCATAGCAGAATCAGTTATTTAGAGGAAGAGCCAAATGAAATGATTGAAGCAGTTGAACTAATTTATGAATATTGAACAATGTTCATTTTTCGAATGAAATTGAATCAATTTCATTTGCAAATTGAATGAAAACGAAACACGGGACTTAGTCGAGGATTAGAAAAGAACTTCTTCTGATCCGTTTATTGAATTTGGTATCTATTTGTTTTCGTTCGAGGATGAGATTGACCGATGCATTGGTGTTGTTGCTCCTGATGCACATTGTCCTGCATCGTCACTGGCAATCGTTCTAACAGGTCACAATATATTGTGATTCGGAAAACATATATAATGCAACATTGGCGTCTTTTATTTTCCATTCGAACTGTTGGTTGACACGATGGGTTTGGACACTTTGCCTGTCGAATTGATCTGGTACATCTGTGACTTTCTTTCATCTGACGATATTCTCTTCTCGCTTTGTCACACCAGTCGACAAGTAGCTGTCGTTCTCGGCTCGTATTCTTTTCTGAAACTCAATTTTGGTTCGATTCGAAAGCGTCAATTTGATGAAATCTCTGTCGATTGATTTCTCCTTGTCAAGTCAAATCGTTGATCCTTTCGGATGATAAATCGACATCAGATCAAATCAAACTCTTTTTGTCACTTTTCAATGGTCTCGAACATTTTTTCAACTTGGAATCATTCGAGATTCAATCGAATCAATTCTCATCGATTCACTTTGTGTCCGAAGATTTGCACAAAGACAATCATCTCTCATCGATCAAATCTTTCGACGATATTCATCTGAAAGGGGCTGTTTTGAGAGTTGTTTCTCAACTGAGACATTTAAGCATAATCGGAATTGAAGTATTTGACGATGAATTCTCAATGCCATTGCCTCGGTTGTGTCATTTGAAAGTGACACATTGCACGTTCAAACACTTTTCAATGATTGTTCGATTAGCCACCAACCTGATTTCACTCGATATTAGTCTTCAACATAAGTTAGATTCCGAATCCAGAAACAATTTTGACCTTGTCCGATCACCACCATCTTCACTTCGTCAACTGAAAATCCAATGTTTCAGTAAGAGACTCAACTTTCAGAGAGAGAAAATACTCATCGAGTATTTCAACGTCGGATTAGAATTCATTTCTTTGTTTTTCTGTATACAGACTACGCACCATCAATGGATGAAATGGAACGTTTCTTGTCTCAAATGGTTGATCTGAAAGGTCTTGATCTGAATGTTGGTGCTCGTCTGGACCTGGTTGATGGTCGACGATGGGAGAAGATCGTCTCTCATCTCACTACGTTCAAATTTTGCTTCTCGATGTGTTGTTCAATCCATATCGAGATTCTTCTCACATATTGTTCCCCATTTTGGCTCACAGACAAGTGCTGGTTTGTGGCATTCAATCCGCTCAATCTGATGTTCTTCACTACGCCGTGCTATTGGTTCTTGAATGAATACTTTCCTTCTGTGCCATATTTGTTAACAGCACGGAATATTGATCAGTTCATTGGCGAAAACGTTCTCCATGTATCTATTCGTCATTCCACGATTTTACCGGCACATCGTTGGTACACACAAGTGAAAGATCTCCTGCTCGAAGATAAGTCCAACCATATCTCAGTTGAAACTCTTCGATCGATTGTCGATTTGAGTACTGTTGAGCGTTTGTCGATGGATAATACTCGTCTGTCATTGTCTTCCATGAAGCTCCTGTCGACATTGACAATTCGTTTACAACGTCTCGCAATCGACGACGGTCAACTACTGCTATGTTCGGAATCGAAGCCAATGTTCGAACAGATTCGTTCGCTAGAACTAATCTACAATCGATTCCGTTCAACAGTCGAAGAATCTGTCAGTGTGACACATCTCTGTTGCCTGTTTCCACATATTGAACATGTTGAAATGCGTGTCAAATCACTCGAAGACATGATCGGTTGAATCAATGGATTCAAACATTTGACCAGTGCTACGTTGGACTCGAAGAATGTGTGCCCAGATCCTGTCAATCTTCCCATCACACGGCAATGGTTTATTTTGAACACTCGATTAGAACAAAGCGATAATTTCACACTTCGAATTGATTCTGATTGTAAAGTGTATTTATGGATCTAGATGATTCCTAATTGTTTGTCTCTTTTCAAGTTCTTGACGAGAATGTCTCATGCAACTATTCTCAATCATCTGTTTTTGTAGAATAAATTCGACTGAACGTAAATGAGAAAATTTGAAAAGATTCAATTGATCATTTTCAAACAAGATTTGTGTCCAACATGCGAGATTACTCTGAGCACTGCTTTCTTTCTCTGCCGATATAGATCAGTAACGTTACCATTCTCATTATCAAACATCAGTCAAACATATTGTGGATGCTCGAACAACTCTTTATGAAAACTAATCGACGACCACTTTCAAACTTATCGACAACAGAAAAAACAATTGTCTAAAGTGTTCGCGAGAATCTCACGAGAGAATCAGTGTTTTCAAGAGCGACTGAGCAAATCTCCAATTCATGCAATCGGGAGACTGGAGATTGGAAGATAATGGGAATATTTCCAATTCACGTTGTTCTCCTTGCCATTCTCTTTTTGACCATATTGGAGGAAACAATTCTTCTCAATCTCGTTTTTTTCAGGAAAGTTATTCTTGCCGTTTTCATTTATTGCCATTGGTCTTGACCACATTCAAGTTCTACTCATTAATTTGATTGTCTCCTTCTTTCCCGTTTTGTTTTCTTTTTTACTTGAATGACGACCTTTCGATAACAATGTTAACATCAGTAGATAATCAACGGTTTCATAGGCCAAGTACCGGTTGAACCCTTGCAACTGAAACATTCACTAGGGCGGCTTTTGGATTTTTGAAGAGTGCACATTTTCACGAAATCGAAATCAAGATTCTTGTCATCAATTCCATGGAATGCCTATCGCATGGAACGCGATTAGAAACAAGGAACTATCGTTTAAGCGCGTAAAATTGAAAGAAAAAAACACGAAAAAACGGACATCTATACTTTTTCTCAGCAGTACGCAAGAAGACGTGTGTAAACGGTACCCCGCATTGTTTATAAAACACCAATGTCGTATTTAAACAGATTTGGCGTTATATACGTTCACAACGGCGGCCGAGACGTTGAAAAAGTCATCTCTCGGTTCTCCTGTCTACTTGGAGTATGAATGACAACCAAAGAAAAATGAAAACGAATATAAACATGATTTAATACATAATTATAATGGAAGTGAAGCAAATGAATGTCTAAAGACACAGTATAAAACAAAAGAACAAGTGTATCTTGATTTAACAAAAATAATTCAAAATTGAACTGCAACTGAGAATTAGGAATTTTTCTGTTAATATTGTACAAAATATACTTTTTGTTTGAGATGTGTGCTTTGACGTAATGATGACAAGTGTGCTATCAAGTTTAGTGTCATGACGAACGCTTTATTTTCTAGTATTCATAACGGGTGTTCCCCAAACAGAATGATGTCAATTGTATTTTCAGTTTTCCTATCCTCCCTTTGTATCCACAAGCTCATCTTTTTACCAAAAGATTCTCTACAAAATAGTATATTTTACTCAGCAAATGGAATTGACTTAATTGTTCCAGTTGCACTGCAATCGTATGATAATGCTGAGTGGAAAAAGTCAAATATCTTCTTTTTCACTGTTTTATATCATGTTTCGATTCTCGAATTTCAATATGGTCTTCTTAAGAGATGATTTCACTTCATAGTTTGAGCCATTTTATTGGGATCAACGTTATTTAGTGGAGGGGTGTCCAAAAAATCAAAAATAGGAATTCCTACCCTCCATAGGAATTAACATTCCTAATACAAAAATTCCTTCCGGTACCCAGGGACCAACAGTAGAACAGATACCAATTCCCCCATAGTTCCTAACGCCCCGAACGAACACATCCATACAATGTGCAACATTCCCTAACAAATTTCACCCTCAGTTCCCCGAGACTTTCCAATTCCCCGCGAGGAATCGATTCTACAATAATACCCTCAAAAGGAAATTCACAATGATACCCTCGATAATACTTCAAACCCGAAAAATACGTCACAGGTTTACGCGGTCCATTCTACGGATCGAAAAATTGAGAGATTGAGGGATTGAGACAATTCTGCTGACACTACCTCAATACCTCACCACTACCTTCTAGTTATCTAGGGCCAGTCCCTCGGGGAAGTGAGGTATTGTCATGAAGACGTTGTCACCTCTATGCTGTCTGGTCCTTAGAGAAAAATGCTGAGGGATTGAGGGATTGAGACAATTCTGCTGATAGATCCCTAATTCCCACACGATACCTTCAAGGTATCTAACCTCAATCCTTAAACAAACTTCAGGTATTGTCGTGATGAAGGGAACACGCTCAGTGCGTTTACCGACTGTGGGTAGGTACCTTGATGGTACCATGTGGGAACTTGGGAACTGTCACCTGAATCGTTCAGCCACTCTTCATTTCGTCGTTCCTTATATGCAAGTGCATCTCCATCCCTCAATCCCTCAGCTTTTTTCCCTACGGAAGATACAGCATAGAGGTGACACCGTCTTCATGACAATACCTCAGTTCCTTGACGGGGCTGGCCCTAGGTGCATGGAAAGAAGTGATGGGGTATTGAGCCATTGTCATGATCATAGTGTTACCCAAATGTTATCTGACGTGTGGAGCAAAAAGCTGAGGGATTGAGGGATTGAGACAATTCTGTCGACACTACCTCAATACCTCAACCCTACCGTCTAGTTATCTAGGGCCAGTCGCTCAAGAAACTGAGGTACTGTCGTGACGACAGTGTCATCTCTATGCTGTCTCTTCCGTAGAGAAAAAAGCTGAGGGATTGAGGGATTGAGACAATTCTGCCGACAATACCTCAATACCTCACCACTACCTTCTAGTTATCTAGGGCCAGTCACTCGGGGAACTGAGGTATTGTCATGATGATGCTATCACCTCTATGCTGTCTCTTCCATAGAGAAAAAAGCTGAGGGATTTGGGGATTGAGACAATTCTGCTGACAATATCTCAATACCTCACCACTACCTTCTAGTTATTTAGGGCCAGTCCCTCAAGGAACTGAGGTACTGTCATGATGACGGTGTCAGCTGCATCCTGTCTCTTCCGGAGAGCAAAAAGCTGAGGGATTGAGGAAGTGAGACAATTCTGCTGACAGTTGCCGAATTCCCACACGATACCTTCAAGGTATCGACCCTCAATCTCTAAACAAACTGGAGGTATTATGATGATTCTGATAGTACCTGGAGTTCGTTTAGGGACTGGTGGTAGATAGCTTGAAGATACCATGGAAGTATTGGGGAACTGTCTGCAGAATATTCTCAATTTCTCAATTCCTAGACTGTTTCGATAATTCGAGCATGAATAGTAAGGTGTGTTAATTCCTTCGATTGTTTGGGAATTTGCTTTAGAGTGATTGTGTCTCATTTCTCAATTCCTCTCTGTGGGAACTATCGCAGGGTCAGTTCCCAGTTGGGAATCGAGGGTTTGTAGGGGAATCGTGGGTGGAATGTTTAATGGATGACTCGGGGACTGTGGTTTGGGAATCTAGGAGTTGGAGTGCAATCGACTAGAATCGACCTACAGTTCTTCGGTTCCAGTGGTTATTATTGTGTATTTGGTGATAGTTCCTTCTGTAGTTAGGAATTCCCATTTCTCAGTCCTTGGACACTGCTGATTTAGTGACATATCTCTTACTCGCCATTGTCTGCACGATTTACCGAATTTTAAATATCTACAAAATACCACAGTGGTAGAAATTCCATCTAATCATTCAAGGACTTTTTTAGTTCCTTTTATCCTAGTTATTAGATCAACTATGTGCTAATGTTACCATCGAACGTTTCTCATGTTTATCGGTATTCATTCTTTTCCAATGCTCAAACATCATGATGATTAAGAGCCAAGTCTTCTAAAAATGAGCAAACAACAACGATAGAGAACAAAGATATCCTTTTTATTTTTTCGAAACAGAACTCTTCGCATAAATCTCAACGAGTGTCATCGGTTCTTGAATTTGATCAGTTCCTTCAATGTTCATTTCCTCGCAGAGACGTCGAGCATCGTTCACCGATAACTTATCGAATTGGTGCTCGACAACGAGACGACCTTGTCGCAGCAGAGCCGGATCGATGCCTTTCATTTCACAGTTGAACGTTGTGATGATCTGTTGATGCATGGCATCGCCCAAGAGACCATCGCTGAGATTCAACAGATTGCTGACCGCTTGATTCGGGTTGTTGTTCTCTTTCCGATCGATGATAATGTTCTCTGCATCTTCGACGATCAAAATCGAGTTGGGATGTTGCATGAGAAAGGGGAGGAAGCCGGGCTCAGTCATTTCCTAAATTCAAGAATAACGAACGTTTCTCGATAGGCGCTCTCCCCAACTGACCGTCACCAAATCCGGCGGTACATAGATCAATTGTTTGCCTTTGATTTCGTTGATGAGATATCGAAGATAGAATGTTTTTCCGGTTCCCTACAGGTGACAATAGCGACTTCTCTCAGATCAGAATGACTCACCGGTGGTCCATGCAAGAGGGTAATACCGGTCGAGCCAATCTCGTTCAGTTGGCTCAAGAGCTTTTGATGAAGCTCGGGAAAATTGTCACCATAGTGCAAACGAAGATCTTTGATCAGAGGTCGTTTGATCGAAATGTAAGATGTGTAAAAACCAGCTCGTGGATTGTAGCAGACCATCTGCAGACTTGTTTCGGTGACAGTCAATACTTTGAAACAGGACACTTGCGAGATGACTTTCCGAGCTCGCTCGATCATTTGCGGAATGTAAAATACCTGTCAGAAAGAATCGAAATTAGAATGAAAAACTTAGCACATTTTACTTCAATCGAATTGAAACAGTTGAATCGTTTGTCGGGTGTATCCGGGGTGAGATTGAGTGGATTGTCCATATTGTTTGGTGAGACATGTCCACCGTCGAGATAAATCACTAAATAGTCACCGAGATCGATGTACGTGTTGATGTATAAAGTGTGCTTCTTGTCGTTGTCATAGTTGACAAAGGAGAGAAATGTATTCGGATCGAGTTTGTACTCGTCAACAAGAAATTAGATGAGACTAGAATTGAAAAATGTTAACTGATTTCGATCGAATCATGTGTAACAATGAGAGAATGAATCGTAGACGACATTGACAGAAGTCAAAGCATTTCTTTCCACTGCCGTAACTCGCCCGTTCAATGTTCTAAGGTCCTTTTTTTCTCGACTAAAAATACAGAAAGTTGGACCTGCTAACTCGCTTGGCAAGGCGATGATGATTCGATCAAACAGCAGTGTTGATTACACATGCAAGCGTTGAATGCAGAACTGTGTCATTGCCTGACGAATGTTATTGTGGACAGCTCGCGGCTCTAAGCCGAGATTTTGAAGGAAGAACTTGCCTAGTTGCATGAAGTCCGCCTACGGGTTGTCCTTGATTAGAATAATACAGGTTTGTTCTCATCGTGCACGGAACAACTTTGTATTTGACAGCGAACATTCGCGCCGGTGGAATATCGTAGTTGACCATTCCTAGCAGAGTGTCGTTGAATTGTGTATCCGTTCGGTCGATAAAACCCAAATAGTTGGAGTCGAGTTGTGTTTGAGACGAAGCCATCTTGTATTGAGAATAATTCAAATTGAATGAATTGACTATGCGAATGTAGTGCTTTATATGGTACTAGGTACGACGTCCATCCTGATGACCCCGCCACCACCGACACAATGTGCATAAAGACGTTCTGCCGTCGTCGGTGGAAGAGAAAATATATTTCCGGGGTTAAGTTCACGCCGCGGTCGATTGAACAATCGAATTTGACCTTGGATCATTTCTTTTACAAATAACTTTTCTCGTCCCATTTGGATTGATTCATTTTAGGTGGAATGTTGAATATTATTCGTCTGTTGCATAGATTTTTCTGCCTACACCGATCCCGCAGTATTGATAGACGTTCATTTTTTAGGGATAAAACTCGGCCCATAGCAATAATTTCAATGTGGATACTTGACTTACGAGGGAACCTTCTCAGGTGCACCCCTCGGATTTCAATGAAACTTTGTTGGTAGATACTGCATAGTGCCCTAGTAAAAACCCTAAACGGATTTGAGTGCGTATCACTTCCTTCAAAAGTTATCCATATTTTAATTTTGCTTCTGCATAGCATAATATGTACCCTGAAAAAAAACCGTCTTGGTCGATTTGTTAAAGATATTTTGATGATAAGAGAACATTTTTATAAAAGTAATTATATGTTTCGATAGTGCTTGAAATTCTCTATCACCCTGTATATTTAGCTGTTGCCCTAGTAATATGATTTGAAAAAAAATTTTTGAACAGATACGATGTACTCTATATTGAAAAGTATCGAAAATCTGCATTTTTCTGTATTTTTGAAGCTACAGTTATTATGGAAATGATTTTTTACAAAAATCAATTATATATTCCGATAGAGCTCGAAATTCTCTACTAACCTTTATATTTAGCTTTTGCTATAATGTTGTTTGCTGAAAAAATATTGAATAGATTAAATGCACCCTGAATTGACAAATACCGAACATTTGCTTTTCCCGCTATTTTTTAAGGTTTTTGACAATCATTATTAATAGGAAAACAGATTTCAACAAGGGAAATCATATGCTGTGATAGAGAAGTTCAAGCTCTATCAGAATATATAATTGATTTTTGTAAAAAATCATTTCCATAATAACTGTAGCTTCAAAAATACAGAAAAATGCAGATTTTCGATACTTTTCAATATAGAGTACATCGTATCTGTTCAAAAATTTTTTTTCAAATCATATTACTAGGGCAACAGCTAAATATACAGGGTGATAGAGAATTTCAAGCACTATCGAAACATATAATTACTTTTATAAAAATGTTCTCTTATCATCAAAATATCTTTAACAAATCGACCAAGACGGTTTTTTTCAGGGTACATATTATGCTATGCAGAAGCAAAATTAAAATATGGATAACTTTTGAAGGAAGTGATACGCACTCAAATCCGTTTAGGGTTTTTACTAGGGCACTATGCAGTATCTACCAACAAAGTTTCATTGAAATCCGAGGGGTGCACCTGAGAAGGTTCCCTGGTTAGTGAAAATTAAGTAATAAAAAACAAGGTTATTGACCTCAATCATTTCTGCCACTAGAATATATGTAATTGACACGCCCGATTTTTGGGTAATAAAAAAGCATTGTTCGGTTTATCTTTTAATATGAGGCCTTAGTGCATCGATTCTGCCTATAACAAGTGGTATATAATAAAGAACTTTTTAAGTGGATCTTGCGATGAAAATATCTCATTGGTTCATCAGAGTTTCATGCAATTAACCGGCATCGACTTTCGGTGAAAAGGCTCATGCTGTGGATTCCAGTAACAGAATTCGAACAGTAAATCCTGTGTTTCGGAGGACATTAGCTGTTTTTCGAGTTGGTTCTTTGAGTGCTCAATAAAACTAAATATTCGACGTTGAACTGTCGGCGTAAAGTCGCTCTCGGGACACTTCTTGAAGTCAAAAACTAGCAAAAATCTACGCAATTAAGTTTTTGTGAAATATGTCGATTTTTCATGTTTTCACTGGTCTGGAATTTTTTGTTGACGTATCTGGAAGGTTTTTTAATATGATAAAACCTCTTGTATAATTGAGTTGATTCTTTCTAGATAATCAAACTCGAAAAAAACGAGGTAATGAAAATCGACCTTATCGACCCACATCCTTTGAATATTTGAAATTAGAACATTTGAAGATTTGAACATTCGAACTCGAGCGAGTTCATTTGAAAAATTTGTGTTCATTTGAATCAAATCTTCGAGTTCTACATGTATGATCTATCCCGTTGCATTTTATAACCGATCTCATGAAATAGACCCCATGCGCCGTTCTTTTCCAGCTTGTTAGCATTTAATATGAACTCTTCATCATGTGAATCAGACACGTTCATAGGCGTGACGATAGGATAGCCACTATCTGAGTCGTTTTTTTTCAAAACTGGCAAATATCGAATTGGTATAGCACATGAATATTCTTTCTCTCGTACATAAAATCGATGCTTTTCAAGTGCTCTCACTTCGATCAGTTTGGGTTTTTTCCATTCTATTGCCAACGAAATAAGAGTAACAAAATAAGCAAGAAAAAAAGCGAGAAAGATGTGGTTTTTTAATTTTTCCCTTTTAAAATATGAGTTGACAAACGATGTTGCAATCTCATGTTCGTTTGCGGCTGCAAGAGAATTGTATGATCATATTTGCGTTTGTCACAGTTTTTTAGATACTACTCAAAGGGCGTTCATGTTTTATGTCATAAATGGAGAGATCATACCAGAATAGCGACTAGCTGATAGAAGAAAGAGAAAGGAATTCAATCGATGTGATGATATTATTAGGTAGTGAAAATAGACTTCATAAAGAACAGCTTTCAGCGCAATCTCGACGAAACACAAACATGAAATACGATAGAGCCCATTTAATTTGTAGATGAGGACGGTCGCGACATTTCTCATGATTCGTGATGACTTAAAATAATTAGCTTGTCGAAATGCCTGTCACAGTTTGTGCATGGATGTCAATAGACTGTATCGAAAAGAGAAAAAAGTAGACCGTTTTCGACTTCGGCATTGAAAATCGATTCAGTAATAGTCTAAAAGTCCACAATTGAAAAAATTGGAAAAATTCCAATCTCGAAAAAAGTTCAAAAGTAATAAAATTACGAGTTGTGACTTTTTAATTCAGATATAAAAGGTTTTCTCTATGA
>CAWUHI010000128.1:0-17799 GCA_963921925.1 Sphagnum tenellum | reverse complement strand
GGGTTGTTTACCTTTAGCCGCCGATAACAGCCGCTAATAGCGGCTAAAAGAAAAGTATCAGTCCATTTGCCGCCAATAAGAAAAGAGTGCGGAGGTATCAAAATGGCGGCTAGATGGCGGTACGAAAAATCGAGCGTAAGCTCATTTGACATGTCTGTCTAACGGAAACGGGTCATTCATCGATTTTTGAGAAAGAAAGAGCACTGCAGACTATTGATGATAAGTAAGAGGTAATTTATTTGTGTAAACTACGCTATGATTCCGTCTGTATATTGATCATTTGTTCATGGTTGTGAAGTGTCGAAGTAAATTGAAAAGGAACGGAATCTGAATTCAATTCTCATTTTACATTTTTGCCTGTCAATCGACAGATGAGCTTGGAAGACTGCAAGACTACAATATATCGATTTTTTGTACTTATAGATTGCATTTTAAGTTCTACTTTGGAACCGATCACAAGTTTCGAATTGAGAACATGTCTTTCCAATGTGGTGTCTCCACCAGGAACAAGAATTCACAGAATGTATTAGAATGAGATCTTTCTCCTTTCGTTCGATCTTATCTTACTGTTAAATGTGCTATGTATATATTTTGCTCCACGACTGAGTGCTCATTATAGATTTGTGACGATCATATACGGTAACGATCGACAAGTTGTTCCGTATGAAAGACAAGACAATCTGATGTGGTTTGAGCGTATTTGTTTCACGGTTGCTTCTCACTACAGGTATGTTTGTTTTGTTGTTACTAAGAGAAAAATGTTTATTTAAAAAAAAAGTTCCGAATGCTCGGTCATATCGATCTTGCTAATCCGATTTCCATGCACTTCTGTCATGGACGTCATCGACCTTGGTGTAGCTGCTGATATGACCGACAGTAAGAATAATGCTTGCATTGGAAAATTGGAATTTCAAAAAGTTCGAATCGGCGGCAACGAAATTTTCGTACGGATTAGCGTCTGAATAGAACCAATGGTACATTGTGCCATGACGATCGATCTGTTTTCTAATAATTTGAATACGGTCTTTTTCTGGATTGAGTAGCAATTGACCGAACGGTTCGTAGACAACGTCTACACATCCATCAACCAGTAAATGGATTTTTTTACGATACGTTTGAGCAGAGGACGTAGCAAGAATAAACGATGGCTGTGTCGAATGAACAGTGTAGCTGCTGGTCGAAATTATATGCCCAACGGAGCTGCAATTGCATTTCGAACATGCTTGGTTGAAGTGTTGAGGGTTCATTTCAAGATTTTCGTGCTCAGTTTCTTTGAAGAGAATAATACCATTGTACATGATTGTGTTGTCGTTGTGACAATGTGGACATATGTACGTCATAGTCGCCTAGAAAAGTGCATACAATCTGGTATCTGCCCGCAAATCTTCTCGACCTTCTCAGAAATCGAGTTTTTTCCATATTAAGAAGCTATTAGCTAATTTGACTACTTTGGAATATTATTCAAATCGTAGAAGTATTAGAAGACGCTTATAAAGATTGACTTCGAACCAACTTTGGTTTTATAGGAATATTATATGCTTCCTGAGAAACAATTTTGCCCCTCATGTCATGAAAAACTCTGATTTTTACATTTTCAGAATGGAGAAACGATCTCTAGGAGGATTTGGAGATATTTTTGGTTGAATTTGTAATGGAATTCCAGCTCCAGAGCATCTTTGAGTTCTACTAAGCGTCACACAATTGAAAAGCAGTTCAAGATGGTTGAAGCTACTTATAACTTTGAACGCATCGATTTTTTTATCATTTGAAAATCGTCTTCACCTTTTCTTCACGTAGAAAAGTGTTCGGTCAAAAGTGGACAATCTCAGCTTGATCGTGACATTCACTTTTATCGCGAGAGTACCATTTGTGTAAACATCGAATTTTTATGCATTTTCCCTTTTTGAAAAGAACTGTTTTGGAGGGGACACAGATCTATACAATTTTATAAATGAGTAACGACCTTGTGCTAAAAAAATGGATATCTTTCTTGAAAGATTTTTTTCCAGAAAAAAACAACAAACTATATCTTACCGTTGTGCTCATTTCGGTGGCCACATCAGGATACATCTTTTTCAATGCATCGATGCCGTCGTGTAACGAGTAGTGATGATGAATTTGTGCCGAACGAAGATAATCGAAGCCACCGAGCAATGACAAAAGAGCATTGACGAAATCCGCACCCTGTACGGTGATTTTTTGGTACATGTAGACCACTGAGGATTGCAGAAGTCGGGCCAGATTGCGTTTTTCAATCACCGTCTTTTTTTTGTTGTTAATCATGTAGTATTTCTGATTTCGGCAGTATGCAATAGGAGAGAAAGTAGTTTTTTCCTTGTGTGGAGGGCTCGTCACACAGCCTACAAGTTGATAAATGCCGTAGTATTGAAGAGCTATGATAGTTCTGTCGAAATACGACTGCAAATTGAGCTTTTGAACAAACGACGCATCATCGAACGACGGTGTTTGTGTTCGGAAAATAAAAAGAAGATTGGGGCAATTGATGACGACTTGATCGATGTGCCACATTCCATCGTGCTTGTTGCAATTAGTACACGTTGCGTTGGAATTGCTTGACAATAAAACTTGTTCCATGAGATGAACTGTATCTTGAACGTTACTTTGTTGCATGAGAATGAAATTGCGCGAAATACATCGACGAATTTTCGCTGAACACGACAGACACTGAAGTGTCAGAACGGTATTGAGATTCAGACTTGTTGAGAGAAGAGGAAAGATGATCTCGCGCATGAATTTGAGAATATCAATATCGATGACATCCGATTGAATATTAGTAGTGTTCTCCGGCATGCTGACAGATGCTCTCATTGCTTCACTCATCAACTGTTTGATGATCGGTTCAATTTCTTTCTCTTTCAAATTTTTTTGAGTCGTGATTGCCTTGAGTAGAAAATCGCGTACAATACTAGGATGATCGTGGAGAGGCACATCGTTGGTGTTTTTTAACGATTGTTGAATAGTCACGCTGAATGTAATCATCTGAAGTATGGCGATGGGAAGTGCGTAGTGATTCCGTGTATTTTGCCAGATATTGATCGAATTATTGTCGATATAACTGCTCTGTAACTCAGGCAGTTGTAGTTGAACATTATTTCGTTGAAGACTCGAATCCTTCGGTTTCTGATAGTACCCATGCTTCTTTTGTGACCATCTCTCTTTCAGTGGCTCGAACGTTTTTCCAATTGTAGAAGACATTTGCTGACCAGCCCGCTTCTGAGCTGCGAGAATGTGATCACAGAGATCTTTCACTGCGAGATCCAGACGTTTGTGAATACGATCGTTGAGTGCAATCGACTTGACGATGCTCATTCGTTTCTCAGATGTGCCTGTCGTTCGCTGGACGCGTGAGATACCGTCGCGAATATCACTTTCGGACATATTTTCATCACGATACCGTGTCAAATCTCCTAAAATATAAAACACGTTCAGCTTTTCGAATGCTATTTAGTAGGAACTTCGTCAATTCTTATAGTCCGTAAAATAGTTTCCGTGTTCAGTAAAATGGACATCAGTCTCATCATTGCCTCTCATTTATGATCTATATCTCATTCGTCTTTTAGCTCCCAGAAAATCACCTTGTACAATAAAAGACCGATGACTTCAAAAGTATGCAACGGTGACGAAATGGAAAAAGGTTCCCTATGAGACGTTCTCATTTTGTCGATAGCTGCATCAACAAGCGAAATGTTCGAAAATCGATGAATAAAAGAGAAATCTTTCATTCATTTTTACCTAATAAGATGTTTGACCAGAGATGCACGGTTGCTGTGTAGAGTCGATTGAAACGTTCGAGAAACTTTTGATAAACATTCGGCGTAGGACATAATTCTGGTACATTGTCGAGCGATGCTAATGGTTCTCTCTGTCTCACTGTGGCATTCGTGCTCTTTGCAACTTGAACAGAATTGGTGTAGATCGCATTCATGTCACTTTTAATTGAAGAATCGAAGTCATTCAACATTTGTTCTTCGCTCAACCATGTACATGTCTGTTCCTTTCTTCGTTTTGAGTTTACATGATCATCGATAACATTGTCGACGTTCTCTATGTCATAGTGATCTTCTGGTTGTTGGACCCAGAAAGCGTCACCCATGATAATTTCGCTGACAAAATTGGCATTGGATTCACCGAGGCTAATTACCAACCGGTTAAGAACGTCAAAAGATGTACGCCACTGTGATGTCGTTCGATCGAACAAAAAATAGGCGCAAAACAATTTGTATGCCTTTTTCAGTGAGTCGTAGGTGTGGGAATTCAAAAGAACACTGCAGTAGCACATGACGCGTTTCACTTCGTCGTCAGGTATCTTCATTTTTCGTGTAAGAATTTTCATATCCTTCATCACGTGTGCCGAGCATGCATGAGGAATGGTTTTTTTCAGATCGTCATTCGTACCCAATCCTAAATGAGCATTAGCACTTGATCATACATGAAAGAAGGCTGATGCTATACCTGTCAGTGTCCGATGGGCTCTCTCGTTGAATTCTTGGAAAGTTTCACTGTTGAAAATTTGCAATCCTGCTTGTATAAGAACTTGTGCTCGATCACTCAAGATATATTTTGGTCGTGGGAATGTTTTGCTACCGAATTTATTTTTGTACAGCGTACGGATTGTTTCTAGCCAATGTTTGATCGTAAGAAGATCGTGGGTGTCCGAAAGCATGAATGAGATCGGAATCGGTGTGGCACGTTTTGTTGGATTGGCTATCGTCAATTCATAATACAAAAATTTCTTTTTCATGTCATCGCATTGCACGATGTTGCCCGTGGCGTCCCATGACACCTCAGTTTCATCATCAATTTTATCCCAAACATCCAATGCTGCCGAATTACAACAAATGACTGCACATGGAAAGTAGCTGATAGCCTATGATGAAATGACAGCTTGGAGTAGACATTTTTCTATGATAAAATCCCTTTCCCACCTGGATGATGCCTGGAACTTTGCCAAGAGGATCAATTTTTTTGGCATAAATGTTTTGGAGATCGGAAAGATGTTGGAAACACGTGGCAGTGGATGCTTTGCGATCGAATGACGCTATTTTATGGTACGTAGACACACTTGTTCCGACACCGTCAAGATTACGAGCACGCAGAATCTCTGGTGGAACAGCGGCTAGCTTCTTCGCGTACATTGCTGTTGGATTTGCACCCAAAGATGTTTGTTCTTTTATTTCTTGACGCTCGTTTGAACGCACCGGTCGTGCTTTGAACAAACCTCCGGTATGGATGATACCGGTGTTTGTACATGTTATTTCCATATCACCATCAATTGTGATGGTAGAAGTAAATTTGAAAGGACAAGTCAACCGAAATGCGCATGATCCATTGCTACGTAGCATATGATTCGTTGTACGAATGGTTGCCGTCGAATACTTGTTTTCTTTGAATCGAATCGAACAATAAGGATTCACTTTTTTCAAGTACTTTGTCACAATATTTGGCACGGCAAAACAGCGGTGTGTGCGTGGATTTGCCGACGCCGTCGAAGTCGAGCCACTCTTAGCAACCAATTTCTTGAGATCCTCTTTTTCGACCTTCAGGAATGCCCTTTTAGGTGTATTTGCCTTGAAAGGACGTTCCAGATCAACACCAAGTAAGACCGACGCAGTCGATTGAGATAAAAGAGATCCCGAACGATGTGGAGTAGAATAGTCGTGCTCGTTCTCATCGTTTGGTGCATTGATAGTTCCACGTTTTCGAATGCGTGGTACACGATCGCTTTCTGACTCTAGATACAGAACCGAAAATATGCTTTGGTATCGATCGATTCATGAAGATTGTGGTCTCACCGATGTTATCTTCACTTGAGTCCGAGTTACTCGCTTGTGAATGTTCAATGATTGTTGGACGATCTCTAATACAATTCGACGGCTCTGTAAAAAAAAGAAAATTTTTCTTAACAGTCAATGTGAGTATCTCATCTTTCTGGATATAAAAGTCAATGAACACTTCAACGTAAGAGTGTTGTGAAGTGAATCTTTTCGAATGCTGCTTTTGTGAGTTAGTAATATTGCATGCTGTCGAAAGAGAGAGAGAAAGAGAGAGAGAGAGAGAGAGAGAGAGAGAGAGAGAGAAAAGATCGAACTAAATCGTTCCAACTGCGTAATAGAAGAAGAAGAAGAAGGAAGAAAAGAAAAGAGGTGACCGAGTACGTTCAGCGAAAGATGAATGCACTCGGTGTGTGGACACACGAAAGAAGAAAATCGCTGTTAGAGCTACTCTCTAACACAAAGCAAACATAATCAACAACGCTAACGTGTCTTTCAGAGACCATGAGAGCCTCTTGCTCGCTTTTTCACATAGAACTCTTTCCAATACATCGTCAACTCAAATAATGCTTACCAATCGCGCCGGCCACGAACGGCAACGATGAGATGGGAACATTGGCAGCCTGTGAAAATCGATCTATTCGAAAAAATTGCAAGACACTTTTACTCGATTAGCGTAGAAAAGAAGCTTGCGTATACTTTGTTGCTCTTGTTCTGCTTCAATTATTGGTTCCACTGAATTTTTTGTTTTTTGATTGTAGCATAAAAGATAAGCAGTTGAAAGAGCCAGTGAACTCGAATTTTGGACCGATTTATCGCAAGTTTGAACCTCTTGCCAGCTTACATCGTGTATCTCTTTATCATCAATGCGTTTCCACTGGCCATTCGTTGCTTTCGTAAAAATATAATAGTGGCCACTACTCAATGAGACACCTTGATGAACAATTACGCTCGATAACTCGTAGACGGTAGAGGAAGAAAGAGAAGGTCGAGGTGAGGCGCTGCTATTCTCGACGGTTAGTAACGACTTGATGTCGATATTGGCCGGATATCGGAAAGTACACATGTCTTTGGAAACATCGTTATTGAATCGAGCTAGTTGAATCAACAAATGTGGTGGAGGCTGTTCGATCTGAATTTGATGACGTTTTGGCTTGTTTTTGCCACAATTGCAATCAGAATAGACTGTCTCGACGTCACTGAACGACTTAAGACATTCCTCGAACGATTGGGCATTCAACTTGACAGTTAGACATGTGTATTCTGCTATGCTGTTAGTCTGCCACATGCACTCCAAACATTCTCGTCGACTTGCTTCACGAAAACCAAAATGAAAGTTTGCTATCGATGGCCAATGGAAGTCTTGGTCGTGCAGTTGCCAGATTGTCTCGTGACGACGAAAACAAGTGTCACATTGCATCGTTGATGAGGCTAGTTTGTCGAACATTAAGATGAGCAACTCATGGGCATCTTGTTGAGTTCCAATTCGATATTCGGCATTGATATTCTGCAATCGATCGAAAAACTTCTTTTCGTCAATCAGATGACGACAGTTGGATGTACGAATACACTTCAGGATCTTGCCTAATTCACATTGGAAGCAAGATTCTAAAGAAATGCAATCGTTGGATATCTTTTGTTTTTTATAATTAATAACGTACCTTCTGTAAATGTTTCGTCAATGTTCGAAATCCCGAGAAGCTGCTGTTCATCAGGCCAAATGCTTTTAGCATAATTCGTACCAGCAAGCATCTGTAAGACTGAGTTCACATAACAAGTGTTCCCAAGATTAATGAGTCCTTGATGCATGTCGGCATCTGATGCTCTTGCATTGACTTCTAATCATCAGATTCCTATTACTTTTCAATTTTTTATTCAATAATTACCTTGATGACGAGGGAAAATCTCAATCGTACTAGCACAACCGGTCATCTTGCCAATAATGGAGCCTGGAAAACGAACAATTCTCTGAGTTTGATTCAAAATTAAATCATTCTACGCACTTCGTTGTCCCGAGCGTATGTTCCCAGCTTTTCTCTTTGAATGAAAGCCATTGTCTAAATACAGGAGTCACGATCATAATAGATCGCATTGTATTTTAATTGTCTCTATCGAATACCTTTTTGACAAGGCAGAATTTTGACTTTTTTGACACATTTGCTTGGTTTCACAGAATCGAAGGCTAAAAATCCGAGTCCTTTTCAATAAAATCGGCAACGTTTACATACTGGAAAGATCCGATAATTCGGAATCGCTTTGTGCAAGTCTCGCTGTTGAACGAGAGCCGTAATCTAAATATGCGAGTCCTCAGAAAGAAGATTTTGTTTTACATTAATTTCTTTTATGGAATACCTGTGTGAGGTGGCAAAATTTCGATTGTACTGGCACAATTGATTTGCTGAACAGAGTCGACATCTAAAAAAGAAAAGAACAAAGTGAATCGAGCCATTGTCATATACGCACTGAACGTATCCGATTTGGCATGCTTTCGTGCAGGTTCCACTATCTCCCCAGCATCGTTGTCTAAATGCATGAGTGATGATGAAAATAAATAATGTATGAATTTCTGTAACGGCGTAGGCACCTTTTCGTTTTTTCATGGGCATTTTCGAAGCGGACAAAACAGGTGTCAAATCGATTTCCACTAGAACGATATAATGCGGCTTTTTTAATCGACAGGCAATGTTTGAATGAGACGAACTGATGGTTAAGCGCTTACTTTTTTTTTGCTTCTCTTGTCTTTTATGGTGAACTCCGATGTGAAAGTTCGCCAATTCCTCATCCTCCTCACTGCTGGAGAGTCTAAATACTCCTAGTTTGCTGTGGTGTGAGCTGTCATGCGTTGCTGCACATAAGAGATGAATTCGTTGATTGCATATCGATTTGTCACTGACGTCGCCGTCGAACTGAAATATTCCGCTCTCATAGAAAAAATATCGGTATGAAGAAAGTTGAAAATAGAATATTTTGGCATACAAAATTACAAGAAGAAAAATACGAAAGTCGAAAATTCCAAATGAAAAAATACCGCAATGGAAAATCTGAGAAAAAGAATGCCGAGGGGAGATATTTCAAAAATGGTGTGTTCGTTGCTTTAGTCGACGTGTTGTCTTCATTTTGAATGAAAATATTTCAAACATATTTATAGTATAAGATTTACGTCATGAGGCTGATTTATGAAAGAAAGGTTAACAGCAACTTACTATGAAATAATAACTAAGGATGCTAATTAGCTCACCGTGTTCTTTCGACACACATAATAGTCCTTATTGTCGAGGCATATTGGTGTTTTGCAAATACATCGAAGTTTCACGCAATACTCGATTCGTGTACATAGTGGCAACGTTGAGTAGTTCGTGGATCGAGGAATTTCTTCCACATCAGTCGTGATATTGAAAGACTTGAAGAATGACGGTAATTTTTCTAGATCCAGTTCGAAGATCTTCGTGTTGAGTGATTTGTTGAAAAATAACAGCATTGTTGTAACAGCAATACCAAGGGCTAAGTGTGCCCCTTCAATGTCGTTCAGGTTCGAGTGTTGATGGATAGGTTCAATACAAATCTTATAGGAATTCATACCGAAAGTAGACAAACATTTGTGTATTTGTTCAATTAGTTCTTTTGAAATGCCTCGATGGCACGGATCAAAAATACTGAGACAGTCGAATTGACGATAATCCGATACAATTACCCAATGATCACCGTCATAGATGATGAGGATGAATTTGGAGAATACACTTAATGGAATAGGCATGATCTTGCGCTTACGTTGCCGGTACATGTAGACAAATTTGATGGGTCCACCACGAATCGGATACAGAGTATCATCAATGAATTTAATTGACTCAGCCGAGGGTTCCTTTTGTTCGTTGTATTCAATGAACTCTGTCAAATCCGGGATACCGACATAATCCTGACTATTATTGTCTGAAATCCACAGAGTTGACAAACGCCTATTGATCTAGGAAACATATTTTACCTGTGCCATCTGCAACACTATCGTTCTGTTCACAAGTGACAGTTGCATGCGTCTCCTTCGAAGGTGATTTAATAGGAACCTCGGATGACGTGTGTGTATCTAACTAAAAGATAAAGTCGATTCAATATGATACTTTGATAGAAAAATTGTGATCTCCTACTGCAACTAGATTTGAAACTGTGCATTGTGCTGTATATGGCTCGATTGTTTTGTTTGCAACCGATTCTCTTTTCTCGGCCATGTCTGACACCGTCGTAGTCAAATGGATAGAGACAGGTCGAGCCACCCGATTTGTAGAAAGTGGAGAAATGACTTGAATGTGAATAGGATGACTCGCTTGGACAGTGTTTGTATTATGAGATCGGATCGAAGTACGTTGTAAAAGGCGAGAAGCAAGTGCGGGCACAATTAAAGGCCGATTTTGGATGTGATTTTGTTCGCTTGCAACAGGTGTTGAATTGGTGAAGAGCCGCGTTAAATCTAGATAAAAATATTTTGCTTCGTTCTTGTAATTGAGCATGTTATTTACTACCGTTAGCTTGAGAAACATGCGCCATGCTTTTGTCAGTGTCATTTGACATTTCTTTCGCGAATGGCATAGATGCAGATCGAGACATCAAACCTTCCGACAGATATGAAGGACCTAAAAATGACAAGTTTTGAATTGATAACCTCGCGCAACTATACACCGCTTACATGCTCTTCGCGGAATACTCATTATGCTGTCATCGCCATCGTTCTCAATAGTGTATACCTGATTGGTATCCTTATTCCCTAAAATAACAGAATATAAAATGTGAACATATAAACATGGCAAAAATCTCATCCTTTCGTACCTTTCGGTTGCTCGTTTGTGGACAGTGCATTCGCACAACTGAAATGACCAAAGGCGTCTTTGGTTCGTGTTTTTTTGTTAGTATGGCAAATGGTTTCGTACTCGTCTTTGACATTCTCATCATTCCGACTCTTCACCAAGTGAATTTCGTCGATAACATCTAGCGCCGATTGGGAATTGCGAGCTTCTTCGGTCTGGAACATTGCCAAAGTAGACAGTGGTAGCATTATCAAACCTTCTTACGACCTAAAACTTACGTTGCGAGTTGCTGCTTGATCGGGCAACATTGGCGGGGATACAAATACTGGATTTATCCTTGCCGTGGTCACATTCTGGATTGGATCTCGATTTACCGCCTCTATTCCATTAAATAGCACAAATTATCAATGCTTTTCTTACCGTCTGTCTCTTATTTTCTCCAACACAAAAATGCAATCCCTCGTGTTCTGATTTTGTTCAAAATGTGCACATGCTTCTCTCACTTGTTTTTTTGGCTTTCAATCGTGTCCGATATCGGTAGACCATTGTTCTCAGTTATGAAAACAAAGTGACTTAGTTTGTTCAAGGCTTATGAGCGTTTGCCAGAAGAGGCACATTGAACAAATCGATCTATAAAAAAAATATGCTGTATGTCTTTCATGCGTAAACCCTCTGTCTCTCTTCGAACAGTCGATGTGAATGCTGAACACTGATTTCTTTTCTTTTCTTTTCTTTCTATGCGATTGAAAGCCGCAACGACCAGACAACACATCTATTCGTACGTTCAATCTGATGTAGTCTTTTCTCATATCAGCCGCGCACGTGTCGTACGAAACCGTTAACGCAAAGAGAGAAATATGTTCAAAATAGCGAACGTTTTTTGAAACGTGCTGTCGTAAAACAATCAAGAAGAGAACCCATACGCCAAGCAGTTCGAAACCAAGATGTATTTGTACACACAGTCAACAAAGAACTTACGCGGCAGCAGAATGAACAAGTTACTGTACAGTGTATAGAAGATCTGTGATAAACGTTCGTCAGGCAGATAAGTGTGCCCGCACTCGGCACAACAACCGTTTGTGCGCAGTTCATATTCCCACCCTCTTGTCGGTTGTAACGTGATAAAAAGATCTCAATCTTCCTAATGACCACTTCATTTTCATGTAAGATATTCTCATAAATTCTTCTGTAATCCTTATATCTTGCTGATTTCTTCTTTTGTTTTCGTATTGTGTTCCAAACTTTATATGAAGCGATGTTCGGGGATGCATATACGATCATGCCTAGTTTATTCAGTTCTCGTAGTGAAAGCATTTCAAGATGCCACGGCAAAACAAAAAGACGGTATTCAAAAGGATAATCAGTCAGCTCAAATTCACGAGTTTCCTCCTTGTTTTGACATTTGATACTCATGGAAACTTACTTTATTTTTTTCGTTTTTTTTTAATAATCATGAGTGTTACGCCAAGCGGAGACATGCCATCCTGCCCTCCGAAACTTGACGCGCATGATAAACACTATTTAACGAGTTGTTTGGGATGATAGAGATGAGAGGATGACAGAGATTCACCGACCACTCATACACTGCTAGCCACTTTTATCGTTCTGATACCAGAACCGAAGAAAAATCGTGCAGTTCTCCTTTCACGTGGCTCAGGTCACGAGTGACAGAACTGAACAAAAGAAGAGAGAATAGAATGATAGCATCCTTTTCAAACCACAGTATACGAGAGCAATCGGTGACCATGTGTGACTTGAAATAAGTCACAGAGCCTCACGTACGCATAGAAATACAACTCGAACTATGTCACATATTTTTTGGAAGAAGTTTTGTCAAGACCATTTCATTGATGTGTAAATATAGAGAAAACCGAACTTCGCTAACCGTGACAAGAGTAGAGATAGAAATCATACCGGACAATTTTTCTGTTCACGTTCAAGCTGGGACACAAATAGTATTATATCTCGGTGTAGACCTATACTCATAAAAAATTCCTGTTCTGATTTATTGAAAATATCTGTTCGAGCAAACTTCAAAATATTTAACTCGGAAAACTGACGTTTGCAAATAATTCTCTTTCCGTATTTTTGTACAGAAACGACACGATTTTATATATGAGGATTTCCTTAGTGTTGCTTTTTCAAAAGATTTGTCATCGTCGGTATATCCCTAGCCTGCATTTATAAACCCAAAATCATGCTTGTCCATCATTCTCTGGTGTTGCTATTCACAGATGATGTGTGACTCGTAGTGATTGCTATTTCTCTCATTTCCGTCTGAAGATAATGACACGAACCTTGACGCTGGAGCAGCAGTGCAACACTTCCGTGCAAACTGTATATCATCGCAAAAATTCTGCAAGTTGATTCTTTATTTGTATGTTGACTTCGCTTGCTTCTGTCTCCAGTCGTCAATACTTTTACATTCAATTACTAAAGAAGCCATCATTGCAATAAGTGGATTTAATCATATATTCTTGCGTCCGTTGCTTGTGTAATTGGCATAAATGCGCATTCTTATTGGTGTGTTCTGTGGTAGATACATGTATCTCTTTTTCCATAATAGAGATCGACAAGATTATTTTCAAATTTTCTAGAATATCGTTCTTCCTCAATCTTCTTCACTTCCAGCTTTTTCTCTTCACCATTTTAGACAAGAGATTGGTGGCACTCAGCATTGACAATTATTGTCTGTACAATTTTCTGCTTGGACAATAATGAAAAAAGGATCAGCCAGTCTTCCAGTACATTGAGCATAAATGTCGGTATTTCGTCTCACATAGTCGATGTTGACCTTCATCTTGTCGTTGTTTCGTGCTTTTTGAATATCTCCTATCAGTTCATCTCGATTCCGCCAACATGAGCAACCATTGACGTTGCCGCAACAACACTTTTATTGGCAACTGTACATTAGTTATTTATTTGCATGAGGAAATGATCATTTGTTTCGTTACCTCTAAAGCTACGGTACCATTAAAATAAAAAATGTTTGAATCCACAGAACGTTTTAATCGAATATGAATACACCAATTTAATAAAATGCTTGTTATTCGTTTGAAAATAAATTATTATAATTTGCACAAAAACAACAAAGTACAAACGATGGTAACTTTACATTTTGATTCAAAAGGCCAAAAACAGCCGAATTGTTGCATTTTCAGAGGGATGATAACAAGCGACATCTCACATTGATTGCTGCTCTGCCTATAACGAGAAACAAGTCATTCCATACAGTAGTCGACGAGTTAGCCAATCAAAACGTAGCCGTCAGTAACCGGTGGACTGCCTTATTGGCGGCTGCTATTGGCGGCTAAGAGTAAACAAGGTTCGGCGAACAATGTTATCCCGTATGAATTGTTGTTGTTGTTCATTAATACTCATCTTTCGACATTTATTCTTCAGATAATTGAAATTCCGTTGCTGTTCATTGAATTCCCGTTCGAGACCTTGTCGTTTCTGTTCGATTTGTAAAGTTTGAACGAATAATTCGGTATTTTTCGCCAATTCACCACGAATAGTTTGTTTCAAATCATCGATTAAGTTTTCGAGTAGAATCCGTTGTCGATTCGAATGTTGATCGAGTGTCGAAAGTGCATCATAGATCGTTGAACACTTTGCATAGGCATCATCCAATTGTCGACGTAGAGCATTACGTTCAGCAATTAGAAGTGTATAGTCGAGACGAGAAGACATGCCTGTTTTGGTTGTTTTTTCTTCATCTTTCTCTCATTCGGACATTACTGAATAATCTAAGCCGATTAAATTCATGATAAAGAGTTGCCATGTTAACTCATTTCTTTGAGATCGATATCATTTTTGACATTTGTTTTTTTCTTGTCAATTTTAATACTTGGCAAGTGTCGAGAAGATAAGAAGGAGACGCGCTGAAGACACTCAAGCTCATTAATTGAAAGAATTCATCATTTTTAGATAGAAAGAAAAAAAAACCGATGAACGACGGTGACATGAATGAAGTCATGCCGATGGATGAAGTAAGAGAGAGAGAGTACACTTTGTTTTTTCTATTTTATTTGATTGATTGTTCATAATTAGATGACAACAAGTCAACAACAAAAAGAAGAAAGTGAACATCATCGACAATGTGTTGATGAATTGCGCACAATTTTTATTGAAGTCAATCGATATCAACAAGAACCAGAGACATATGTAAGTTGGCAAGTGTGTCATTCGAATTTTTATTTATCTTTTTTTTTTTTTTTTTTAAATCAAAAATCCATTGAGTCTTAGTATTTCTTTCTCTCGCTACTGATGACGTTGTTTCTGTTGGATTGTCGCAAGGTCATGACTCATTTTCTCGTAGAACTGCACGGTATTATTGCCGACATCGGTGACAATCATCGTGTGTTGATCATTGGAAAAGCACACATAATGTGGAGCTTTCATTCGATCACCCCGAAAATTGACCACTTGCTGTTGACTATCACTGTTCGTATCGCCGTTCATTGCCAAAATTTTCGATGTATATCGATCGGCAAGAATCAATTGATTCGAACTATCGCAGACGATCCCTGTTTTTGAAGAGAGAGAGAAAAAAAAACGAAATCAATCGATTATATCGATTTTCTTACCTTCCGGAACACTCAAATTGAGATACGATTGAGCATCCGTATCAATAAATCGTTTCGCATTGCCATCTGTACCGTAGACAATAATGCAACCAGCATTGTACGCACACGATTCAGGTTTGATACGTTGCCAGGCAGTGACATAGAGTAAACCATTCGAAATCGAAATGTACTGTGGATCGAGTTTCTTCGTGCCTAGATATAGAATCCGATGAATAAGCAAAAATACTTTGAATTTTTCTAACCTCGCATTACTGTCCATTCGTGTTCGTAACGCATCTGATGATTGAGTACCACCATACGTGAATTGTACGAATCACAGACGAAAACCGAATGATTATCGATCGCCACACCTTTCGGCCAGGAAAATGCTGATCTCGTACAACCTTCTTTTTTGCTCCCAATAAAACTAAGCATTTTCCCATTGTACCAATCATATTTCGATACTCGATGACGATCCGTAATGATAACATATTGTTCACCAGCTAAACATAAACCATCGGGAAAAAGAAAACCTTTGATTCCACGCATCGATTTTGTGACAAGATCGTAGACAATGAGACGATGTTTTTTGGTATCTAGAAATAACAAAAACAAAAAACGAAGATCAATCGAACTAAACGAGAATCATTTACCGGCGATAATTAATTGATTCGTATCGGTTACGGCAATCGCTTTCGGAGCGAGAAATTTATCCGCTTCAGTCGGTCCGGTTAAGACATGTGTGGCTTTTTTTGCTATATTCATTTAAGCGAATCGGTGCAATCGGCATGCGCGGTGTCAACGGTGTGTTATCTTCGATTTGTGGATGTTCGAGTACACTCAAATTGAGATTTTGTTGTTGTTGTTGTTGATGATAATGATGACTGCGAACGACTTTTCTCACCGCATAATCATTGCCTTCTTGTTCCACGAGATGATCGTCGAGTCGAGAACGATTTCGTGCAGTACCACCGTCGACTTTCGTGCTGAACTTGACCGAATAACCCGTTCCTCGATAGCCACCTTCGGCGTCATTTTCCGCTGGCGATTGAGTGAGAAATGTGTTGTGTGCCATCGGAGTTCCCCGTTCAGTGACGACCATTCGTTTTGTAGTCTTCGTTTTCGATTCTCGTCCGTTTGTCATCTAAATAGAATATTCGAAGAAAAAAAAACCAAGCACGATACTCGAACAAATCGACTTACTATTGAATGATTATTTCTCAATGAAAGATGAGCACCTTCACGAGCGAATTCATCTTGTGGATCGGCTAGAACGAGTTGTCGATGCATTCGAGTTACTTGTAAATGTTCATTGTCTTGATTCGGAGTTTTGAGATGAATTTCGCCGAGAACAGGATGATTGCCGGATACGGGTTTGTACTTAAAATCGACATGTTGATCATCGAGTTTGCGTTGTAAATCCAGCCAATGTCGAGTCAAACGTTGTCGATCGGATGGTGTCCAATTTTTCGGATCGATTCGATCCAAATCTTGTGCATCTTTTTCAATATTTTGTTTCATTTTTTCTAATCGACTATTCGATATTGTCGAATAGGTTTGATAGAGATCATCCAATTGTGTATAGAGAACTTTTTCGCGTTCTAATCCATATCATAATTTGTATCGAAAAAAAAAATTTTTTTTCTTTTTTTTACCTTGAATCTCTTTGATTTGTCGATCGGCATCAGTATGAATCGCTTGTCGAACCTCGTTTTTCGATTCAATTAATTTCTTATCCGATTGTGCGATTGTTTGCAAAAGATGTTCACGTATTTTAATCAATTCCGCATGTTCTTTTGCTTGTTCATTAACAAGATTTTGTTCATGTTCATCCATACAATGAAAACAAGCCAAAGCACGACAATGATAACAACGACCATAGGCAGTTTTTTTATTACACAATTCACAAATGCCTAATTGAGCAAGACGATGATGTTCGGCATTTTTCAATGTGAGAACCGTATAATTTTTCGCCAATTGATCAACATCATGGACGCTAGCTAGACGACGTGGTTCGTGACATACGGGGACATTTGAGAACGCCGTCGGCTGGTAGAGCAGTCTAGAGAGAGAAGCAAAAAAAAAGTGGATAGAAAAGCAATATAAATACTTTGATACAATCGAGACAAAATGTGTGACCATTCGAGCAGAGTATACGTGGATCACGAAAATCTTTTTTACACAATGGACATTGGAGTAATGAATGTGTATCAAAAATACGCGTAATGGATTCGTAATCTTCGTCGCGGATTGTTGTTGATGATGAGTGTGCGACGACGACGACGACATGATCTTCCGTGTGTGTGTTACTCTGTAGAATGTTTTGTATTCGGATATGTTTGACACTTCCATAGTGGTTGGTTGTCAAGAGTACACAGCAGGGAAGATTGTTGAAAGACAAAATGAATTTTTTTTTCATCTAAGAATATCTCGATTCTCTCTCTCTCTCTAGAAAAACGAATTGGCCCAATTGCATACACGCGGCATGCTACTTTGCAACAAACTTCGAGCACTTAATCGAGCCGGTCGTTTGCGTATTCAAAAAGCTCGAGAACTCACTGCCGAGGTTCAATCGAAGAAAAGAATTTTTCCGACAAACTAGAATTGATTTTGTTTATTTTAGCATCGAAATCGTCTCGATGATCA
>CAWUHI010000126.1:0-22404 GCA_963921925.1 Sphagnum tenellum | reverse complement strand
GAATCCGCAACTGGCTCAACCTCAGCTGTATCAGTAACAGGTAGCACACCAGTGGGATCTGCAACAGGCACTACAGCCGCTGGATCTCAAGCTGGAAGTACACCACTCGAATCCGCAACTGGCTCAACCTCAGTTTTATCAGCAACAGGCAGCACACCAGTAGGATCTGCAACAGGCACTACAGCAGCTGGGTCTCAAGCAGGCAGTACCCCACTCGAATCCGCAACTGGCTCAACCTCAGCTGTATCAGTAACAGGCAGCACACCAGTGGGATCTGCAACAGGCACTACAGCCGCTGGATCTCAAGCTGGAAGTACCCCACTCGAATCCGCAACTGGCTCAACCTCAGTTGTATCAGTAACAGGCAGCACACCAGTGGGATCTGCAACAGGCACTACAGCCGCTGGATCTCAAGCAGGCAGTACCCCACTCGAATCCGCAACTGGCTCAACCTCAGCTGTATCAGTAACAGGTAGCACACCAGTGGGATATGCAACAGGCACTACAGCCGCTGGATCTCAAGCTGGAAGTACCCCACTCGAATCCGCAACTGGCTCAACCTCAGCTGTATCAGTAACAGGCAGCACACCAGTGGGATCTGCAACAGGAAGTACAGCCGCTGGATCTCAAGCTGGAAGTACACCACTCGAAACCGCAACTGGCTCAACCTCAGTTGTATCAGTAACAGGCAGCACACCAGTGGGATCTGCAACAGGAAGTACAGCCGCTGGATTTCAAGCTGGAAGTACACCACTCGAATCCGCAACTGGCTCAACCTCAGCTGTATCAGCAACAGGCAGCACACCACTCGAATCTGCAACAGGCACCACACCAGTGGGATCTGCAACAGGAACTACAGCAGCTGGATCTCAAGCAGGAAGTACCCCACTCGAATCCGCAACTGGCTCAACCTCAGCTGTTTCAGTAACAGGTAGCACACCACTCGAATCTGCAACAGGCACCACACCAGTGGGATCTGCAACAGGAAGTACAGCCGCTGGATCTCAAGCTGGAAGTACACCACTCGAATCCGCAACTGGCTCAACCTCAGCTGTGTCAGTAACAGTTAGCACACCAGTGGGATCTGCAACGGGCACTACAGCAGCTGGATCTCAAGCTGGAAGTACACCACTCGAAACCGCAACTGGCTCAAACTCAGTTGTATCAGTAACAGGCAGCACACCAGTGGGATCTGCAACAGGCACTACAGCCGCTGGGTCTCAAGCAGGCAGTACCCCACTCGAATCCGCAACTGGCTCAACCTCAGCTGTATCAGTAACAGGTAGCACACCAGTGGGATCTGCAACAGGCACTACAGCCGCTGGATCTCAAGCTGGAAGTACCCCACTCGAATCCGCAACTGGCTCAACCTCAGCTGTATCAGTAACAGGCAGCACACCAGTGGGATCTGCAACAGGAAGTACAGCCGCTGGATCTCAAGCTGGAAGTACACCACTCGAAACCGCAACTGGCTCAACCTCAGTTGTATCAGTAACAGGCAGCACACCAGTGGGATCTGCAACAGGAAGTACAGCCGCTGGATTTCAAGCTGGAAGTACACCACTCGAATCCGCAACTGGCTCAACCTCAGCTGTATCAGCAACAGGCAGCACACCACTCGAATCTGCAACAGGCACCACACCAGTGGGATCTGCAACAGGAACTACAGCAGCTGGATCTCAAGCAGGAAGTACCCCACTCGAATCCGCAACTGGCTCAACCTCAGTTGTATCAGTAACAGGCAGCACACCAGTGGGATCTGCAACAGGAAGTACAGCCGCTGGATTTCAAGCTGGAAGTACACCACTCGAATCCGCAACTGGCTCAACCTCAGTTGTATCAGTAACAGGCAGCACACCAGTGGGATCTGCAACAGGAAGTACAGCCGCTGGATTTCAAGCTGGAAGTACCCCACTCGAAACCGCAACTGGCTCAACCTCAGTTGTATCAGTAACAGGCAGCACACCAGTGGGATCTGCAACAGGAAGTACAGCCGCTGGATTTCAAGCTGGAAGTACACCACTCGAATCCGCAACTGGCTCAACCTCAGCTGTATCAGCAACAGGCAGCACACCACTCGAATCTGCAACAGGCACCACACCAGTGGGATCTGCAACAGGAACTACAGCAGCTGGATCTCAAGCAGGAAGTACCCCACTCGAATCCGCAACTGGCTCAACCTCAGCTGTTTCAGTAACAGGTAGCACACCACTCGAATCTGCAACAGGCACCACACCAGTGGGATCTGCAACAGGAAGTACAGCCGCTGGATCTCAAGCTGGAAGTACACCACTCGAATCCGCAACTGGCTCAACCTCAGCTGTGTCAGTAACAGTTAGCACACCAGTGGGATCTGCAACGGGCACTACAGCAGCTGGATCTCAAGCTGGAAGTACACCACTCGAAACCGCAACTGGCTCAAACTCAGTTGTATCAGTAACAGGCAGCACACCAGTGGGATCTGCAACAGGCACTACAGCCGCTGGGTCTCAAGCAGGCAGTACCCCACTCGAATCCGCAACTGGCTCAACCTCAGCTGTATCAGTAACAGGCAGCACACCAGTGGGATCTGCAACAGGAAGTACAGCCGCTGGATCTCAAGCTGGAAGTACACACTCGAAACCGCAACTGGCTCAACCTCAGTTGTATCAGTAACAGGCAGCACACCAGTGGGATCTGCAACAGGAAGTACAGCCGCTGGATTTCAAGCTGGAAGTACACCACTCGAATCCGCAACTGGCTCAACCTCAGCTGTATCAGCAACAGGCAGCACACCACTCGAATCTGCAACAGGCACCACCACCAGTGGGATCTGCAACAGGAACTACAGCAGCTGGATCTCAAGCAGGAAGTACCCCACTCGAATCCGAAACTGGCTCAACCTCAGCTGTTTCAGTAACAGGTAGCACACCACTCGAATCTGCAACAGGCACCACACCAGTGGGATCTGCAACAGGAAGTACAGCCGCTGGATCTCAAGCTGGAAGTACACCACTCGAATCCCGCAACTGGCTCAACCTCAGCTGTATCAGCAACAGGCAGCACACCACTCGAATCTGCAACAGGCACCACACCAGTGGGATCTGCAACAGGAACTACAGCAGCTGGATCTCAAGCAGGAAGTACCCCACTCGAATCCGCAACTGGCTCAACCTCAGTTGTATCAGTAACAGGCAGCACACCAGTGGGATCTGCAACAGGAAGTACAGCCGCTGGATTTCAAGCTGGAAGTACACCACTCGAATCCGCAACTGGCTCAACCTCAGTTGTATCAGTAACAGGCAGCACACCAGTGGGATCTGCAACAGGAAGTACAGCCGCTGGATTTCAAGCTGGAAGTACCCCACTCGAAACCGCAACTGGCTCACACCTCAGTTGTATCAGTAACAGGCAGCACACCAGTGGGATCTGCAACAGGAAGTACAGCCGCTGGATTTCAAGCTGGAAGTACACCACTCGAATCCGCAAACTGGCTCAACCTCAGCTGTATCAGCAACAGGCAGCACACCACTCGAATCTGCAACAGGCACCACACCAGTGGGATCTGCAACAGGAACTACAGCAGCTGGATCTCAAGCAGGAAGTACCCCACTCGAATCCGCAACTGGCTCAACCTCAGCTGTTTCAGTAACAGGTAGCACACCACTCGAATCTGCAACAGGCACCACACCAGTGGGATCTGCAACAGGAAGTACAGCCGCTGGATCTCAAGCTGGAAGTACACCACTCGAATCCGCAACTGGCTCAACCTCAGCTGTGTCAGTAACAGTTAGCACACCAGTGGGATCTGCAACGGGCACTACAGCAGCTGGATCTCAAGCTGGAAGTACACCACTCGAAACCGCAACTGGCTCAAACTCAGTTGTATCAGTAACAGGCAGCACACCAGTGGGATCTGCAACAGGAAGTACAGCCGCTGGATCTCAAGCTGGAAGTACACCACTCGAAACCGCAACTGGCTCAACCTCAGCTGTATCAGTAACAGGTAGCACACCAGTGGGATCTGCAACAGGCACTCCAGCCGCTGGATCTCAAGCTGGAAGTACGCCACTCGAATCCGCAACTGGCTCAACCTCAGCTGTATCAGCAACAGGCAGCACACCACTCGAATCTGCAACAGGCACCACACCAGTGGGATCTGCAACAGGAAGTACAGCAGCTGGATCTCAAGCAGGAAGTACCCCACTCGAATCCGCAACTGGCTCAACCTCAGCTGTATCAGTAACAGGTAGCACACCACTCGAATCTGCAACAGGCACCACACCAGTGGGATCTGCAACAGGAAGTACAGCCGCTGGATCTCGAGCTGGAAGTACAGCACTCGAATCGGCAACTGGCTCAACCTCAGTTGTATCAGCAACAGGCAGCACACCACTCGAATCTGCAACAGGCACCACACCAGTAGGATCTGCAACAGGCACTACAGCAGCTGGATCTCAAGCTGGAAGTACACCACTCGAAACCGCAACTGGCTCAACCTCACTTGTATCAGCAACAGGCACGACAGCAGCTAGATCTCAAGCAGGCAGTACCCCACTCGAATCCGCAACTGGGTCAACCGCAGTTGTATCAGTAACAGGCAGCACACCAGTGGGATCTGCAACAGGCACTACAGCAGCTGGGTCTCACGCTGGAAGTACACCACTCGAAACCGCAACTGGCTCAACCTCACTTGTATCAGTAACAGGCAGCACACCAGTGGGATCTGCAACAGGCACTACAGCAGCTGGGTCTCACGCTGGAAGTACACCACTCGAAACCGCAACTGGCTCAACCTCACTTGTATCAGCAACAGGCACTGCAGCAGCTGGATCTCAAGCTGGAAGTACGCCACTCGAATCCGCAACTGGCTCAACCTTAGCTGTATCAGCAACAGGCAGCATACCACTCCAATCTGCAACAGGCACCACACCAGTGGGATCTGCAACAGGAACTACAGCAGCTGGATCTCAAGCAGGAAGTACGCCACTCGAATCCGCAACTGGCTCAACCTCAGCTGTATCAGTAACAGTTAGCACACCAGTGGGATCTGCAACAGGCACTACAGCCGCTGGATCTCGAGCTGGAAGTACAGCACTCGAATCGGCAACTGGCTCAACCTCAGTTGTATCAGCAACAGGCAGCACACCACTCGAATCTGCAACAGGCACCACACCAGTAGGATCTGCAACAGGCACTACAGCAGCTGGATCTCAAGCTGGAAGTACACCACTCGAAACCGCAACTGGCTCAACCTCAGTTGTATCAGTAACAGGTAGCACACCAGTGCCATCTGCAACAGGCACTACAGCCGCTGGATCTCAAGCTGGAAGTACACCACTCGAATCTGCAACAGGCACCACACCAGTGGGATCTGCAACAGGCACTACAGCAGCTAGATCTCAAGCAGGCAGTACCCCACTCGAATCCGCAACTGGCTCAACCTCAGTTGTATCAGTAACAGGCAGCACACCAGTGGCATCTGCAACAGGCACTACAGCCGTTGGATCTCAAGCTGGAAGTACACCACTCGAAACCGCAACTGGCTCAACCTCACTTGTATCAGCAACAGGCACTGCAGCAGCTGGATCTCAAGCTGGAAGTACCCCAGTCGAATCCGCAACTGGCTCAACCTCAGTTGTATCAGTAACAGGCAGCACACCAGTGGCATCTGCAACAGGCACTACAGCCGCTGGATCTCAAGCTGGAAGTACAGCACTCGAAACCGCAACTGGCTCAACCTCACTTGTATCAGCAACAGGAAGTACACAAGTCTCATATAACACGGGAACTACGCTATTTGTATCTGAAACAGGAAGTGCTTCGACATTTTTCAGTCTGCCATATTCGCTTGAATCTACGACTCCAGCATTAGAAGCAACTACTACTGCAGAATGTGTAGAAATGCAAGCGATCAACGAAGGAGTCAGCAAACTCATAACAGTGACACCTAATGAGCTACCACAAGGTGCAAACATCGACTTTCAACCAACTTCCAAACAAGGTGTCTCATTCCCGAATAACGATACAACGCCAACTATTACAGTTCATTTCGGAAAACCAGCGCAACTACGATCAGTGACTATTCCACGTGACATCACGCAGAACGCCAACGTGCAACAGTTCGAAGTGACATTCTATTCACCGGGAGGAAACAAAATCAACAATCAACCCATATTATCCAGCTTAAGTCCACAAGATGACAAATACCTACCGGCTGGTTTGGACTCCAGCCAAATGCCATCGAATACGCCTGTATCTCGAGTAGATATTACTATAATCCTGACGACTGATAGTCATTCACCGAAGGGTGTAGTTCTAGACATCCAGGCTTGTACACATGCCGGAGCGCGTAAGTGTTTCTTATTGCTGACGCATGACTGTCAGATAAATACAATCGAAACTGTCATGTTCTTTTCTTTCTAGATACAACTGGCATCACTACAGAATCAACAGCTACAAGTGGGTCCACCGGAGCATTACAATCTTCTGTATCTCAATCATATGGAGGTACTGGAACAGTCTCGAGCCAGACAACTGCCACATCTGGAAGCGGAAGTACACAAGTTCCTGCTGAAACAGGAAGTTCAGCGACAGCTGCTGGTATCCATACTTCAGTCGGATCCTCCACTCCAGCAGTGGAAGCAACTACCACGATAGGATGTGCCGAAATGCAAGCAGTTGATGAAGCGGTCAGTAAAAAAATCACTGTCACACCAAATGGGCTGCCGCAAGGTGCAAACATCGACTTTCAACCAACTTCTAAACAAGGAGTCTCGTTTCCCAATAACGATACAACGCCGACTATCACAGTCCATTTCGGAAAACCAGCACAACTACGATCAGTCACTATTCCACGTGACACCACACAGAACGCCAACGTACAGCAATTCGAAGTGACATTCTATTCACCGGAAGGAAACAAAATCAACAATCAGCCCATATTATCCAGCTTCAGTCCACGAGATGACAAATACCTACCGGCTGGTTTAGATTCAAGTCAAATACCATCGAATACGCCTGTATCTCGACTAGATATTACTATAATCGTGACGACTGATAAAGAGTCACCGAAGGGTGTCGTTCTAGACATCCAGGCCTGTACAGACGCCATAGCGGGTAAGTGTTTCGGTTGCGCGACGCGTGGAAGTCTCGTTTTGGTGTGTAGTTTCTGAGGGCTTGGTTTTTTTTTCTGATTGTAGGGGCCTAGTAACGCAAAGGCAGAATAAGTTTTTCAATGAAGTGGCATGCAAAAATAAACGATGCCGTATTGATCCATTGAAGAAAAAAATGTTTTTTTTTGAATCGTTGTGCTTATTGAAGTTCGTTTGGAATAATACTTTTTCTATGGTAATTTTTGTCGTTGTCGTTTTTCGTGTTTGTATGAATAAGTTAAGGAAATTCCGGTCCAGTTTTAGGGCCGTTTGAATCTTTAGCAGTTTGGTGGGACTACTGAATTATGTTATCATGTTTCGAAGAGTAGGCTTCGCCGAACTGTTCAAGTCTATATGAGATCGGTTATTCTAGTAGAAAGTAGTATATACTTTATCGACTGTTGGAACGGATTGATCAAATATTGATTGGTAATTAAAGTACCTGCTTACCAATGCAAGATTTTTCTCTGGTTGAACCTTATCATTTAGTCAAGCTTAGAAATTATAAGATATCCCACTGTAAGGCGATGAATGAAACTTTTTTTCTGTTGTGTCATATGTATGTATATATACGTATGCAATGGATTTAACAAGCATGTCTAGTTTTTTGATGAATAGGAAATGTTAGCGCTGAATTAGAATGCGATGGAACATATCTTATTTGTAACAGATCGTTTGAAATCGATAGAGCACATATAACCCTTTCCGGTTGCTAAAGGTATATGCATATGACATTTGTTGTGAAAGATTCATCTTCACATTCATAAAGCATCTCTGAAAAAACTTACTGCGATGCAACGTTCGCATTGCTTTTTTCGCTCGCTTATCCATACATGATTAAGGGATCTAGTTCTTAAAACAATATCTTGTTACTGCTCACGATTCCTGGAAAGATAAGTTATTGCGCGCAGTTGACAAAAAAAAATATTACTACAACAAATCGTGTTAGTATATTGATTAACAGTGGCCGAAATAACTAAGAGTGAGACGGAGATTGAGATAACCAAAATCTAGATCAAAATTCACCGAAATACAGCAGTTGGAGACATAGATTTGGTCTTGCCTCAGTACCTAATGTATGTGGCAGTAAAATACGCAAGTATAAACAAAGCAGGGTTTACATGCATCCTACGGTCGGCTCATTCGTTTTTATCATTCACTCAAATTCAAGTTGTTTTTCAAAAAAACCTAATTGTCATCAAATGTTAGCGAAAGTCCAATTATCAATAGTAATATTTAAAAAAGAATGATTAACCAGATGTAGAGCTGGCCAACTCAGCTCACAAGTGACGCTATGTATGACTTGAGTTGAGTTAAATTTCAACTCAATTCAAAGCAAAAATGAGTTGATTTGCCCAGCTCTCACCAGATGAATGACATTTTCCTTTTTGAGTCTATGCTACTCATTTTGCTTGAGTATGATGTGTGTTATTTTGAAAAATTTTAAATTCTAAAAATATGATCCTTTCCATTGAATAGTATTTGTAAAAGAGCGCGAATGTTAATTTGTTCCTAATTGAATATTTAAAAAAAAAATCTTCTGTTTTTGTCTACATCTGTTGAATGCTTTTTGAAACGATTTGTTTCATCTTATATTCAATTTATGTAAGTTATATGATTATTCCTTTCCCTCCGATTTATGATCACATTAATTGAAGAAATATGTCCATAATACTGTGAGAATAGGCCCAATAAATATCCAAGCTATTCCATACCAGACAGAAAAAGGTAATTAGTAATCTTAGCATAAACGTCACTTAAACTCGCTATACACAAGACGAATGGTACATTGTAAATAAACCAGTGGAAACTTGACCACGAAAAATCTATGATTATACTAACCATCGGATATATTTTACTTCCAATCCTAACATTAGAGATAAAAACGAAACTATGGAGCTATATTCTTTTTCTTAAGATAATGCCCTAATGTTACAATATTCTTTCGTTCACGTATTCTAACATTGGAGATGGAAAACAAACTATGGAATTGTATTCTTTTTTTACTATAGCAGTCTTTCTTAGGTTTAAATCACTTTTCGCTTGAATATCCTAACATTCGGGATAAAAACATAACTATGGAGATATATTCTTCTTAAGACGGAAGCATTTCCTGAACTACCGATTTTTTTGCTAATATATCCTACCGTTCGAAATAAAACATAAACTATGAAGTTGTACTCTTCATTTCAAGCAAAACACCTCTGAAAGTTAGAGTACTATTTTTACTTCGAAATCTCCACACTAGATATGAAAAACAAGCTACAGACAAAAACATAATAATTCCAATCTCATAAATACCTAAGAAAACTATTGAAGTGATCATGAATTTAAAAGGAGAATAATCATATAAACTTATCACTATACAGCTAATTTTCAATCGATTCAAAAAATATATATATTTGAAAAAACTTATTTACTTCTCTCTATAACTTAGACGAAAACGTAGCTGAAATGAAAAGCCGTAACCTATATACGGACTCAGATACTCTATTCTATCATTGTAGGTACAACTCAAGTCAGTGCACAATCGACAGCTACACCCGGTTCAACAGGAGCATCAGAGACATCAGTATCTAAACCCAGTCAAGGTACCGGAACACTTTCAAGCCAGACAACTCTCACTCCAGAAACAGGAAGTACACAAGTTGCATCCAACGCGGGAACGACAATAGTCGGATCTGAAACTGGAAGTTCATCGCTACCTTCTAGTCTCTCAACTCTGCTTGAATCTACGACTGCAGCATTAGGTGCAACTACCACAATAGAATGTGCAGAAATGCAAGCGGTTAACGAAGAAGTCAGTAAACAAATTACAGTGACACCAAATGAGCTACCACAAGGTGCAAACATCGACTTTCAACCAACTTCCAAACAAGGTGTCTCCTTCCCGAACAACGATACAACACCAACTATTACGGTTCATTTCGGAAAACCAGCACAAGTACGATCAGTGACTATTCCACGTGACACCACACAGAACGCTAATGTGCAACAATTCGAGGTGACATTTTATACACCTGATGGAAAGAAGGTCAACAATCAGCCCATATTGTCAAATTCAAGTCCAAAAGATGACAAATACTTACCTGCTGGATTAGATTCGACTCAGACACCGTCGAATACGCCTGTATCTCGATTAGAAATTACTGTACTGAGCACCACGGATGGTCATTCACCAAAGGGTGTAGTTCTAGACATTCAGGCTTGTTCAGAAGCCAGAGCTGGTAAGTGTTTCTATTTCAAAACCGATGAAAGTCAGTCATACAATGTCAAACCTTCTATTCTATGGTTTTAGGTACAAGGGGAACCACTATAAAATCAATAACTACACCTGGCACAACAGGAGCGTTCGAGGCATCCGCATCTCAATCCAGTGCAAGTACCGGAACACTTTCCGGCCAGACAACCCTCACATCTGGAACTGGAAGTACACCAGTTGGATCTCAAACAGGAAGTTCATCGACACCTGCTTCTCTCTCAAATTCCGTGGGATCTACCACTGCGGCATTAGAAACAACTACTACGCAAGAATGTGAAGAAATGCAAGCGGTTGACGAAGCAGTCAGTAAACAGATTACTGTGACACCTAATGAGCTACCACAAGGTGCAAACATCGACTTTCAACCAACTTCCAAACAAGGTGTCTCCTTCCCAGACAATGATACAACACCAACTATCACGGTTCATTTTGGAAAACCGGCGAAAGTACGATCTGTGACTATTCCACGTGACACCACACAGAACGCCAACGTGCAACAATTCGAGGTGACATTTTATACACCTGATGGAAAGAAGGTGAACAGTCAGCCTATATTGTCAAATTCAAGTCCAAAAGATGACAAATACTTACCCGCTGGATTAGATTCGACTCAGACACCTTCTAATACGCCTGTATCTCGACTAGAAATTACTGTGCTGAACACCACCGATGGTCACTCACCGAAGGGTGTAGTGCTAGACATCCAGGCTTGTACAAAAGCTAGAGTTGGTAAGTGTATCTATTATACTGTAATGGTGAAAATAATTTCTAGAAAACTGTTAACGATATTCGAGGAGTGCCCTTACGTATTCGTAGATGAATTCCTACTTTCATAAGAATAAGATATACAAAAATAGAAGTAACAAGTTCGATTCTTAAATTAGAAAATTCAAAAGGAATATAGATCCGCACTTTTATTGATTGGTATTTTATCATGGAATATGAACATTTTCGAGAAATTTCTCATAACATTCAAAGTTAGCAAAGGTTGTGGCTTTACTCGAATTTAGTATCCGACTCACTCAGCAAACAGACTTAGAAGTGAAATAGCGTGAAAGTTCAATTGAGGAATGCGATTGGCGGATAAGAGCTTACGGCATCTTGTATAGACGATTTAAGTGGTAATGTGGCAATCACATTCCTGAATGAGTTTGTTATCAAAGCTGATCTGAATAAAGAAAATCTCTATCATTTTAAAATAGAAAGCTACTGTTCGTTACCGTGAATCGTTGACCCGAATTTAAGGGAAATTCTGTTTGGAATACGGACTTGCTGTTCATGGTGATGATCAACACATCTAGATTAAAATAAATACTATTTTAAATAAAAACTTCCTATTGAATGTATTGTTTAGATGATCTAAATTAAAAAAATATATTACGTAAAATGAAAACTTACTGCTCAGTGCAGTGCACTGAAAAAAAAGGACATAGAGGAGCAATTTTGGAAACTAAATCGAAACCACTAAAGAGTTTCCGTAAAAAGCTAAGATATTATCAAATCGATTGTTAACTGACGGGAGACGTTTTTGAAAGGTTTCGTAAATTGTCTACGAAACGTAAAAAAGGTTCATAATTCGTTTCAAACTTCAAAACCTCTTTTGGGTTTTGTAAGACCTACGAAACCCTCATTTATTTTTATTTCTGTATGAGGAATCTTTTTCGTGTTAACGAAACTCTCTTTAGTTCCGTAATATACCTTTCTGTTCAGTGTGATCAGATGCTGATCTAAATAAAGAAACATAATCATTAAAATAAAAACTGATGATTCATTATGATGTTCCATAGATCTAAATAAGTAAATAAATATGCCTTTCGATTAGAAAACTTACCGATCATCCTCGTGATTAGACTATGATCTAAAATAAAAGAAGCAACTTACTACTAAACCTGATAATCAGATGACCCCTTAAATAATAGGAGATATTTATGTAAAAAAGGCCTACCAGCTATTCTACTGATTTTATAATGGTCAAACGAAAGCAAAAAATTACTCTGTTAAAATAAAACCTAAACTCTGGCCCATAAAAATACTACGTAACATCCTACCTATAAGTTGAAAAAGACGAAAGATTATATGTATGGGTTTTATATTCAGAAACTTCTGTTCCTAATATTCTTGTGAGGAATAAAACGTAAACCGATATTATGTGTCTGTACACACAAAATATAATGAATCACGCACCGTCCGAAAAATGTCTTTTATCAAGCAGCTACATTTGCGGATAAAATGATCATTACACACCATTCGACTAACTTTTATGTATCACTCAATACTGACCCTACAGTAGTCACTGTTTAATTCATTTTGCGATAATTACTAATAATTTTTGCCTTTGTCTCCAATTTGAATTGATTTTCTATGAAATTGGAATTTAAGTTTACAATTCTTAAAAGTTATTGTTCACCTGCCCACTTCTTCACCAAACAATTTTCTACAAAAACGAATTAAACTAACAATTTCTGGAAAAAAAGCATTTTAGGAGCCTCTTGAACTTCACTAACAATTAGGAGTAATTTGGAAATGATTGAGCCTATTTTAAGTCACTTTTCTACACAGCAGGATTTCCAAAACATTCACAGAGTACCAAACCAATGCAATTCCGCTTATATAAAACAACAAACATTCTATTCTATGATTGTAGGTACAACGGAACACAGTCCAGCATCGTTCCCTACAACCGGCACAACAAGCGCGCCAAACACATCACAATCGCAATCCAGTGATGCTATTAGCACCATTTCGAGCCACACAACTCTTTCACCTGTAACTGGAAGTAAACCAGTTGGATTTGCAACAGGAACTGCTCCAGTAGGATCTGAGACAGGAACTACACCAGTTGGATCTCAAACAGCCAGTTCATCGACACCTGCTTCTCTCTCCAATTCGGTTGGATTTACCACTGCAGCATTAGAAACAACTACTACGCAAGAATGTGAAGAAATGCAAGCCGTTGACGAAGCAGTCAGTAAACAAATTACTGTTACACCTAATGAGCTACCACAAGGTGCAAGCATCGACTTTCAACCAACTTCCAAACAAGGCGTCTCCTTCCCAGAGAACGATACAACGCCCACTATAACGGTTCATTTTGGAAAACCAGCGAAAGTACGATCTGTGACTATTCCACGTGACACCACACAGAACGCCAACGTGCAACAATTCGAGGTGACATTCTATTCACCTGATGGAAAGAAGGTCAACAGTCAGCCTATATTGTCAAATACAAGTCCAAAAGATGACAAATACTTACCTGCTGGATTAGATTCGACTCAGACACCGTCGAATACGCCTGTATCTCGACTAGAAATTACTGTACTCAACACGACTAATGGTCAGTCACCGAAGGGTGTAGTGCTAGACATCCAGGCCTGCACACAAGCTAGAGCTGGTAAGTGTTTGTGTTTCCAGAACAATGAAAATAAGCTATATACAACGTCAATCCTTCTACTCTATTATTTTAGGTACAACGAGAGCCAGTACAGAATCGACAACTACACCTGGTTCAACAGGAACGTTGGAGACATCTGTATCTCAAGTTAGTGAAAGTAGTGGAATAACTCCCGCCCAGACAACTTTTACATTTGGAACTGGAAGTATTACAGTCGGATCTTTGACAGGAAGTTCATCAGCACCTACTACTCACTCCACTTTGCTTGGATCTACCACTGCAGCGTTAGAAACAACGACTACGCCAGAATGTGAGGAAATGCAAGCGGTTGACGAAGCAGTCAGTAAACAGATTACTGTGACACCAAATGAGCTGCCACAAAGTGCAAACATCGACTTTCAACCAACTTCCAAACAAGGTGTCTCCTTCCCAGACACTGATACAACACCAACTATCACGGTTCATTTTGGAAAACCGGCGAAAGTACGATCTGTGACTATTCCACGTGACACCACACAGAACGCTAATGTGCAACAATTCGAGGTGACATTTTATACACCTGATGGAAAGAAGGTCAACAGTCAGCCTATATTGTCAAATACAAGTCCAAAAGATGACAAATACTTACCCGCTGGATTAGATTCGTCCCAGATTCCTTCGAATACGCCTGTATCTCGACTAGAAATTACTGTACTCAACACGACTAATGGTCAGTCACCGAAGGGTGTAGTGCTAGACATCCAGGCTTGCACACAAGCAAGAGCTGGTAAGTGTTTGTGTTTCCAGACCAATGAAAGTCAGCTGTACAACCTCAAACGTTTTTTTCTATTATTTTAGGTACAACGGGAGCCAGTACAGAATCGACAACTACACATGGTTCAACAGGAACGTTGGAAACATCTGTATCTGAATCCAGTGCAAGTACCGAAACAATTCCCGGCCAGACAACTCTTATATCTGGAACTGGAAATGCAGGAGTGACGTCTCCGATCGGCAGTACACCAGTTACATCCGCAACAGGAAGTACTACAGTTGGGTCTGAAAAAGGAATTGCATCTACGCCATCAATTCTCTCAAGTTCAATTTTAACTACCACTCCAGTAGTACAAGACACGACTACATCAGAATGTGAAGAAATGCAAGCGGTTGACGAAGCAGTCAGTAAACAGATTACTGTGACACCAAATGAGCTACCGCAAGGTGCGAATATCGACTTTCAACTGACTTCCAAACAAGGTGTCTCCTTCCCGAACAACGATACAACACCAACTATTACGGTTCATTTTAGAAAAACGGCGAAAGTACGATCAGTGATTATTCCACGTGACACGACACAGAACGCTAATGTGCAACAATTCGAGGTGACATTTTATACACTTGATGGAAAGAAGGTCAACAGTCAGCCTATATTGTCAAATACAAGTCCAAAAGATGACAAATACTTACCTGCTGGATTAGATTCGACCCAGACACCTTCTAATACGCCTGTATCTCGATTAGAAATTACTATTCTGAGCACTACCGATGGTCAGTCACCAAAAGGTGTAGTGCTTGACATCCAAGCTTGTACAGAAGCCCGACCTGGTAAGTGTGTTTATTTCGTTGTAGAGGTTTAAAGTTAGGTAGTTATAACTCGAGTTAAAGCTTCAACCCAAGGTATAGCTGTGCATCGAAATTATAACTATTAATTGCAAGGAAAACGTCTAACTTCATCAGCGTTTTAATCTTTAGAGGGTAAGTCCTCATGTTGACATGGTAATTACTATTTATGATGTACTTCCTCGATAAAATGCGAGATTTAAGGTCTTGCCTGGGTGATTTCACTTCAGAAAAGTTGGACTCGAGAATTCTCTTTCGCGTAATTTTCTATGTACCCAGGTGAAAGAATCCGATCGGATCCGATAGTATCCAACCAGCCGACAAAATGCGATCGGATTACGGGTTACGGACCGACCTTTGGATCGTTAGTGTTCGAATCTGGTGCGATCCTAGTGTCGGAATTCGACGGAACCTATCGGTTGGTTTTGACCGACCTCTACTACTAATTAGTAGTTTTAACAAATTAGTGCCAGAAGTCAATTTCAGCGACCGTTTAAAACCGTCGATAGGTTCCGCCGAATTCCGACACTGGGATCCTATCGAATGCCAAAACTAGGGATCCGAATGTGGGTCCACAAACCGGATTCCACTGGATCTTTATGAAGTCTCGTCGGATTGAATCTAATGGGATATCCTATAGTTTGTTGAATACTTCTGTTTACGTGATGAACTTGAATAAACTACATATTCTTTGTTGAATCGTGTCAAAGTCTTTTTTTTCTCGTTAGCAGTGATAAAAGAAAATTTGAAATAACAGTTGCTGTGATGGAGAATATTGTAGTCGAGTATGTCTGGTGTCTAAATAAAAGCGGAACTTCTAAACTTCGACAGTCGAGTGAATTCATCCAAAAAATACACTGCTTACCATTTTAGAGTACGATTATGATATCAGGTACAGTTATAACTATCAATCCGTATTATAACCTATAACCTAAGTTATAACTATGAATTATAGTTATAAGTATTGACTTTAGTTATTAGTTTGGCTGGCAGCTGCAGCCGTGACGATTATTAATTAGGACAATTCTTATTATAGTCACTAATGGATCTAACATGTAAAATTGTGCATGGCTTTGACTAAGTATAACTAATAGACACATTCGTACTCATGCATCAGATGTATTAGTCTACACATCAACTTCGCAATATTGGTTGACTCCTTTCAGATAACATAACGCGCGTCTTTCCTCGCTTTTAAGCTATAAAAAATATATAGATCGTGTCCTATATTCTCTTTTTGTTCTCTTTCCTTTTGTTTACCGTCGCGATTTCTTTATCCTTCTGTTTTTCTCTGTTTCTTTGATGTAACAACACGAAAAACAAGGAAAAGTTAATACGTTAAATATAAGCAGAAGAGAATATCTGAAAATCAGCAAAAAATGTTTTACAGTGATTGCCAATGAAAATAAGCATGCCAAATTATATGGGCAGTATTAGAGAGGTCACTTTATTGTAGTCTCTTCGATACGATCGCAGACACGAATGAATCGAAAGAGAATCACTATGATGAGAAGAAGAAGCAAAGCAAGAAAGAATGCGCACAGGACCAAGGAACAGGAATAGCGTACGAATATGTGAAGGCATGTCAGCTGTCATGCCTGTAACAGGCAGAGAATCTGATCTTAATTTAATCGCAGAAGTCGTTAAACATTTGCTTTTTACACAGATCAAAAATAGAATTAAAAAACATTTCGCTTTCTGCGTATCGTTCTTCGCTGTTTGTTACTTGAAGATTATCAGTGATCGTTACGCGGAAACAAGTCTTATTTTGCTCGTGTGTTCAAGCTCATTATATTGAAAGAAGAAACGTAACACGGTCCTCAATAGATTTGATACATTCTCAAAGAACAGTGCTTGAGGTATCATTCTTGAAGAAAGGATCTTGCGAATACTTGTATTCTCATCTATTCTGTCGAACAAGTAAATCGCAAAGAATGATTATTATTTCACTCTAAAAAAGATACACTCAGAAAATTAAGAAGTTGATGAAGTTTGACGTGTTAACTGCACTTAATACTTATAAGTTGCGTTGAAAGTTATCACTGCGCTTGACAGTTACAACTACACTTGATAGTTAGAACTCAGTTTGAAAGTTACAACTGTGGTTCCCAGTTACAATCCTAATTATAATCCTTCAAACTTTTTGAAGCTTCTCTCAACAATTAAATTTTTAAAAACAGTTTTAACTACGACAGTGGTTTCTTTCCACACCAATGAAACTCAACTATACATCACCTTAAAATTTCTATTCTATGATTGTAGGTACGACGGGAGTCAGTACTCACTCGACACCTACACCTGGCTCCACAGAAGCGTTAGAGACATCACTATCTCAATCCAGTCAAGGTAGCACAACACTTTCGGGCCAAACAACTCTTACATCTGGAGCTGAGAATACAGGAACTACATCTTCAATTGGAAGTGCACCAGTTGGATCTCAAACAGGAAGTTCATCGACACCTGCTTCTCTCTCATATTCCGTGGGATCTACCACTGCAGCATTAGAAACAACTACGACGCCAGAATGCGAAGAAATCCAAGCGGTTGACGAAGGAGTCAGTAAACAGATTACTGTGACGCCAAATGAGCTACCACAAGGTGCGAATATCAATTTCCAACCAACTTCCAAACAAGGTGTCTCCTTCCCAGACAACGATACAACGCCCACTATAACGGTTCATTTCGAAAAACCAGCGCAAGTGCGATCAGTGACTATTCCCCGTGACGTGACACAGAACGCTAATGTGCAACAATTCGAGGTGACATTCTATTCACCTGATGGAAAGAAGGTCAACAATCAGCCGATATTGTCAAATTCAAGTCCAAAAGATGACAAATACTTACCTGCTGGATTAGATTCGACTCAGACACCGTCGAATACGCCTGTATCTCGACTAGAAATAACTGTACTGAGCACCACTGATGGCCACTCACCGAAGGGTGTAGTGCTTGAAATTCAGGCTTGTTCAGAAGCCCGAGTTGGTAAGTGTTTCTATTTCAAAACCGATGAAAGTCAGTCATACAATGTCAAACCTTCTATTCTATGGTTTTAGGTACAAGGGGAACCACTATACAATCAATAACTACACCTGGCACAACAGGAGCGTTCGAGGCATCCGCATCTCAATCCAGTGCAAGTACCGGAACACTTTCCGGCCAGACAACCCTCACATCTGGAACTGGAAGTATACCAGTTGGATCTCAAACAGGAAGTTCATCGACACCTGCTTCTCTCTCAAATTCCGTGGGATCTACCACTGCGGCATTAGAAACAACTACTACGCAAGAATGTGAAGAAATGCAAGCGGTTGACGAAGCAGTCAGTAAACAGATTACTGTGACACCAAATGAGCTACCACAAGGTGCAAACATCGACTTTCAACCAACTTCCAAACAAGGTGTCTCCTTCCCAGACAATGATACAACACCAACTATCACGGTTCATTTCGGAAAACCAGCGCAAGTGCGATCAGTGACTATTCCCCGTGACGTGACACAGAACGCTAATGTGCAACAATTCGAGGTGACATTCTATTCACCTGATGGAAAGAAGGTCAACAATCAGCCGATATTGTCAAATACAAGTCCAAAAGATGACAAATACTTACCTGCTGGATTAGATTCGTCCCAGATTCCTTCGAATACGCCTGTATCTCGACTAGAAATTACTGTACTCAACACGACTAATGGTCAGTCACCGAAGGGTGTAGTGCTAGACATCCAGGCTTGCACACAAGCTAGAGCTGGTAAGTGTTATCATTTTTAGACAGATAAAGTCAGCTATATAGAACGTGTAATGGGATTACAGGAATCGGTGCTGTAATGTCCACTATTATTGTGAATATTCATTTACAAGAAGTACTTTCGTTTGGCAAGTTATATAATTCTATACAAACAGCTGTGTGAACAGCTGATAATAGATAATGTATGGAAAAGATAGTTAATCGATCAATGAACATCGTCCTTCCGGAACATGTTGACAGGGATTAGTGGAGTTCTACCGGTAATGAATTTCTCAATGTCAGCTTCTCGTTTTCGGTCGAGTTCGATCAGCTGATTCAAATGAATGTTTCCGATAAAAATATTGCGAGTCTAGAAGTATTTATAATATATTTTCTACAGATATGATAGCCCAATTGTTAGCATTTGTCCTAGCGGGAAACAGCGGACTCCAAGACTTTAAAAGAGTTCACGAAATTCTAGTGGTAGAAACTTAAAACTTTCATGAGACCTCAAAAGACTGTAGTTTACAATAAAAATATTACATCTCGCGACGTCATCTTGATCAATATAAAGCTCTCGTCGATGGCATGTATTATCATTCGCACTTTTAGCTGCTGTAGCATAATCTCTTAAAACTCGAATTCGCATGACTACAGCAGATAATTCATGACATGATATATTTCATGTTTGTATATAAAAGTTGTATATTCTTATTATAAGATCCAAACTGTTCATTTTCTGCTTTCTTCTTCACTTCTAAAAGTACACGCAAAAGTTGGTACTTTCTATCGCGGATTCCGCTGCATAAAGCCGAATGTAATATATATTCAAGTATAAAATATCGAAAAAAAACACTATTATTTCCCGTCGTCTTCAACTCGATATTATCGCATTTGGCATTTCATTTTTGACATTTTTATTTTCGATTAAATTGAGATTTATTATATCACGAGACTTTTAAAGACGGAAAGTCAGAAAACATTTTTTTCTACGCCAGTGAAAAATTTGCAATCACCCAAAACAATCCGTTAATTGGTTATTCTGAATGTTTAGACGGTTTAAAAATATTTCCTGCAAGAGGCGAATTTTAGTATAATTTTTTTTGACATTCGATTTACTGAAAATTTAGTCAGCAAGAAACAATGGCTGTCATTCTGCTTAAACAACTGAGTTTTCAAATGGCAGCTAAACGGACAAGGAATTATATAGATGATCAGAAGATCAATCGATAGTGTTTTCTAAAAAAATCGATTTGTATTAATTGAGTTCCTTAGTAATGAATGTTGCAATGTCTACTTTTCATTGAATTCTGGCATCCCTTTTTCCTCTTTTTTTTTCAAAAAGTCCTCTTTTCGGCCGCATTTTTACAAAATTATGCTTCATGACAAAAACTGTGATGTAGTGACTCTGTGAACATATGGGATTTCTTCCACAGTCAGTGCTCAAATATATGTTGGGATTTTTCATGTTTTTTTCTCTTTATTGAAGATGTTTGCCAATGGTTGTTTGAATGTTCCAGCTCGATAGTAATTGTATATCTAGAGATACATCTTTCATCTTTAGTCTCTTGTTTCTTCTGTTTTTTTCTGAATAAACCAGATCTTCTGCATCTGATTTTTCCCCGATCGAGCTCGACTGCTAGACGTGACATAAATGCACATCAGTATTGGTGAATCCTCACCAATGAATACACTGCAAAACTGAGTTCAGTAGGAAATTTTCAAAATCTTCGAGCTCATACACGAGAAGAAGTAGGAGGATCCACCAATTCCAATCCTGATCAATTTTAATTCCGATATTTTATTTAAAACTTTTCTCGGAATTGAAACTTGAAAAAATAAACCAAATTGAAATGGAATTTAACACATGAAAACGTGTCAATGGAAAATGTTGATTAACGAGCACAGGGAAATCAATTTTGGCGATTTCCCCAATAAAGTAACTGAAGGATATATAGGGCAAAGAACTGGAGTCTGAGATCTGTTTTTTCAGAAACCCGCAAATTCAGAATTTAGACTCAACCCTGTATCAGTTTTGGTTTTTCGCCAATTTCGACCAAAATCAAGTGTTCGCTCTAATCAAAATCAAAAAAGATTCAGTTATAGATACTGACAACGCTGGAGTTAAATGAATCATCATCAATGACTCTTAGTCAAACTCTAAGAAATAGTTGCAGTTCAATCTCAATGTACTCGAGATTCAAGATTTTGTAAAAGACATATGTGACCGTCCAATCAATTTCGATTTACTATCATTTTTTTAAAAATTCCAACTCTAACTCAAGCGAATTCCCGACGATTTCAACTGTTTGAAATTAGTCAGAACTAGAACTGCTGCATTCCTAGGAAGGACCTTCGTGAGAAACCTTAATGGTTCCGTACTTACGTGCAAAACCTTTGTGTGGGTAGCCAAACTTCCGATAAATTTTATACACGAGTACAGAACCTTAAGGATCTGACGACAAAATTAAATCTAGCCTCTCCTCGGGAACTATTCAATTTTTCGTCTTGCAATAATGTTTTCAATGTATTTTTCGTCTTCACACACGCATGCTCGCTTCTATTTGATTTGTATACGACTCTTTCTTGACATTATATTGACCAAAAGTAACACGCCTCTTTTTTCCTTTTTTTCCGGACTGTTCGTGGAATGCCAGATTGCATCAGACGCGGAAATATATAACTTTTTCAATATATATGCGAGTCAAGTGATCTATTTTTCAGATCATCCTCATCATTATTCTCTCTTAGCAGTCTATACAACAACGATAAAAAACTGATTGTCGAATATAAGTGCAATCTCATTTGATATGAGTGAACTAATTCATAAGCTTACGAAAACTCAGTACCTTCCATTCTCAAAAGAATATAAAATAAAACGTTCCGCGTGAAACATGTCATTATATCTTCTCGAATCAAAATGAATTTGTTCAATGCATAATTCACCATCAGAATATTCAGCCGCTTCATCTAAAAAGTGCTCCTTATTAGTTTTGCTTGCGACAGCACATCGAGTCTTCTGCATCAGGATCTCTAATATTCTACTGTACGATTGTAGGTACTACTGGAGTAAGTACAGAATCGACAGCTACAACTGGCACAAACGGAGCGTTGGAGACATCGGCATCTCAATCTGTTGAAAGTAGTGGAACAGTTCCCCCGCCGACAACTCTCACATCGGCAACTGCAAGTACACCAATTGGATCTCAAACAGGAACTTCATCGACACCTGCTACTCTCTCAACTTTGCTTGGATCTACCACTGCAGCATTAGAAACAACTACGACGCCAGAATGC
>CAWUHI010000125.1:0-16601 GCA_963921925.1 Sphagnum tenellum | reverse complement strand
ATTATGGCACTTCGTCTGTGAAGATGATCAACAGAGAACGAGAATATGTTAAAGAATAGAAGGCCATTGTCTAGAACTAAACTGGCAGACTCGATTGGTTAGGTCAAAGAGAATCGAAACGAAACCTAAAAGAACAACAGCTGCTCTCTTCTTTGAGGATTAGACTGGTAATATTCTTAAGGATCACATTCTTGACCGGAGTATTTGAATCTCTAGACTGACTGTGACTATCGGAGACAACAGAGTCGATTCCGCAGTTGTAAGACTGACATCGCAAAGTCATCATTGAGTACAATCAAATGAGTGAGTCTCGGGTTATTGAAAATATTGGTGAATGGATACTTCACCCCAAAATCGAAGTTATTCTCGACTCGCTTGATGTCAAAGACCATCCACATTTATTCATAGATATGGAGACCGGTGTATCACGAGTTTATAGTATGCGCCAATTAGACGGTATCAAAAACTACCTTCGAAAAAAGACGTCATTTAAAACTGAAGATACACGTCAAGACAAAAGTCAAGGTAGTATCGTTGAGATCAGCAGTACCGCGGGTTTTTTAGATGCTTTTATCTCCTATGAGAGTGCCAGAGAGCTTAAAAGTAATAAAGATGTCAATCCTCGATTTTGGGGGATTGTGGACGATTCGTCACATAAATATATCAGAGGTGGTAGTTTAAATGAACATCCTGATTTACGTCAGGCATTTGCTAAACTCTCGCTACATGAAACTCCAATATCTGATAGCGCATTGCTTCAGGAGCTGACGATGCGTATTAAAGAAGACAACGCCGTTCATGATGAACTAATTTCCGGTATCAGGTCGCTATTGAAAATACACCCCAAGTTAACCATACAGGGACAGGAGCGCAATTTTCCTACACTCATAACGCAGGGATGGGACCACCCAATAACCGACAATTGGATGGAGATTCTAGAACAAATCACTCCTTATATCTTATCAATACCTGATGTCGTATCATTCACTCCGTCTTTTCAAACTCACCACCCAGAGATCGTCGTTATCCTTTACACACAGTATGTGTCGAGTGTCATGAGGTTTATAGAATCAAATCCATTGACAAACTGCAGTGTTAGATTCGAAGCTAGAAGATTTAATCATGTTGAGTATCTACCCACATCCGAGCCAATGCCGTCTCTATCTCTCCAGCATCGTCAGCTCTTGATTCCTATCATACAGAATGCAAGCGCTCAGTTATATATCAAACATTCAAACTTAACAGCCATCGTAGGTGGTTATGTGTATAAAAAGGATCAATGGATTAAAGAGCCACACCTAATCATTCACGTCTGCACTAAAGGATATATACCTTTAGGGGAAGAACTTCTCCCGCAATCATTTCAAGGCATCCCAGTCAGCGTCATCGAAGGTCTGTATTTAGAAGTGCCAAACGACGAGGTCCATGAGTATCTCGATCCCGCTGGATGTATTAGTGATATTGATCCGGTGCGTCCAGGGGTTAGCATCGGACTTCAAGGATGTGATATCGAAGGAACACTGGGTGCATTCCTAGTAGATCGGGATAGAAAGCCATACTTTCTTACTAATTATCATGTAGTCACCGATCTGTGTGTAGGTGAGCTCACACAGACCATTGAACAACCTGCACCACGAGACTATACTCAACATCAAAGAAGTATGAGACAGGCTGGAATCCAGATACAGCGCAAAGATGAAGAATATTATGTTATTGGGGAAGTTGTTAACAAGAAACAAGGCAATGTGACAGTCGTTCTTAATGGGCAGAGTCTCTCGGTTGGAATTGATGCTGCGATCTGTAGATACAACAACACATTGAGAAATTATAACTCCGATCCACAAATCCTCAAGATCGGTTCTAGGCTGGATCAGGATGAATACTACCAGCACACCTCACGAATGTTCGGGATTAATGATCCTTTTGATCCTGAAAAGGATATGGTGCTTAAGATTGGTCGTACGACTCGGAGGACTCATGGTCGCCCAGTCAATGCCCCAGGCGTAGTAGTCAAAAGAGACTTTGGTAAATATTATATCGAGACCGTTAATGGTAATAAATCTCTATGTGCAATCAACTGGCCCATAAATTGCAGGATCAAGCCGAACATTTGTACCCTGGATCATAAGCCTATTCTTTTAGATCATCAATACCTGATCGCGCCAGACCGTCATCAACAATTCGTCGCTCCGGGGGATTCCGGGGCCATGTGTTATATGATACCCGACAATAATAAACAAGAACTAAGACCCTGGGGTCTTTTGAATGGTCGCTTGATTAACAGCCGGGAAGAGTATGGTGTGGCCAATCCACTGGAAGCCATCATGAGTTATATTGGACAAGATTATGAGTTGATCTAAGTTAGTGTCTTATCCGATTGACCACACAACATCGTGCATTATATCACTACATAGTAGTGACATAAACCATCTCAGCCAGAGCTCCCAGTCTTTTGATCCTCAGACTCAACGGGTTCCGGATTTTTTTTACGAAGAACAAATCGGATGTCATATGGATTAACTCGATATTTTTGGCATTTGTCAAACTTGACATCATTATAATTCTCCAGCTCGTCATGCTTAAAGTGTGCATCGGCATGTTGTAAAATTCCAGATATCGATACACTACCATCATTGTGGATTGTTAATTGTCCGAGCAGCCACTTACCCTCATGATGAAAAACCTCACCTCCATATTGAATACTAACCATAATCTGTGGATCTAGGTCTCAGATTTTTGTATTGCTTTCACCTGCCTTTGAGGAATCAAATTTAACAAGCCTAATTGGTATCAGTAGTCAATTCGGACATTTATGAAAAATCCAGATCAAGGTTCTAGTCGGATGTCAAATTTGTCATCCTTAAAGTCATCTCAGTAGAGTCGATGATCTATACAGATATATCGTGTATTACACTGTAAAAGTCAGTTGAATCATTAGAACCCATGGGAATGTGGAGTCCGTGTTTTAGACTCAGCTCTATTACAAATAAATTTTTATTGTGTCATCAGCCTTGAAAACATTTATTACGTGTAGTTTCAAGATTTTGGTGATTTATAGTCTGTTTTTTAGAGACTTCAATTTTGCATCGGGCATAATTGAAGTGTAAAAGACATGATCTGCAGATCACACAAATGCCATCGGAATATTTTAGCTGTTCATTCTGTAGCAATAGGTGTTCTAGTCTCGGAGGATTCATGAGATGCCGAAATTGTCACATCATGATGTGTATTGATTGTGGATGGAAGATGATTCGTAAATATGGCCATAAAGATCATCAACCCAAACAGTGCGATAAAGTTCATCTAGCCGGAATATGCAATGATTTGGAGTAACGATGCGACACGTTCTTACCTACATAACACAGATACCTTCGATCCGGACTAGGATTTATCCGCCCAGAACTGAGACATAAACTGTCCCATCATAACAATTCTTCTGAAGAAGTGTCATTGGTAACGATTAGAAGTCATTCGATATTGATCTAGATTTTCGTTGAATTTATTGATAAACAGTTATTGAACTATAAAGTACAGTTCTTTAAAGCATAATGACGACTTTTATATTTTTTGCCAGCTTCACTTTATGAGTAAGTGAATATACAATCCATAATTGGCTCCGATCAAAATGGCCAGTCCAAACGTTACACCTAAGAAAAAGATGTGCACGATTTGTCTCACAGAAAAAGGACCCAGTGCATTTTTCAAGAATGGTGATCATTGTACCAAATGTCGAAATGCAGTTACTAATTCAATTGATACTCCACTACATCCTTCCCCACAAGGTGGACACGTTATTCAACCTCTCACTAACAGTTCTTTCCTAATCTTGGCCTCACAGACTCCGGTCTCTCCACAAAAAATAAGATCCGCAAATTCAAAGAGCCCTTCCGGACCGCACCAGAAAATATCCTATACTCCAGAAGAACATAAACGATCCAACGAATTAGATGCTAAGATCGATCTCATCCTAGAATCCACTTTAGAGATCGAGCATAAACATCTGAGTCAGATTAACGCTATTAAGTTAGAAGTAGCTAATTTCATATCGTCTTTTACACCACGGGACCTCCAAAGAGTAGAGGTTATGAAACATATACAGAACAACCTCATTGATCTAGCAACCTCACTACAACACCAACATCAGACATTAGGTGTGATAAACCGAGAATTCACCGAGCGGGATCAATCATGGCAAAATAGTTTTAGAACGCATATGAATCAAATGCAAGATGAGTCAAAACAATGGCAGCAAAGATTACAAGATGAATCCAAAAAATGGGAGCAAAGATTACAGGATGAACGAAACTACTATCGAGAGATAATCAGATTACAGGGACAAAGATTAGAGAGTATATTAGATACAAGAACATCACAACTGGAGCAGAATATGGCGCATCAACTAGACGCTATGATGCAAAGGATCCAGTCTACACATGGTGAAACATCGCAGGTTAGTAATGTAAGAGAAGAAGCTCTCACTATAAATCGTTCATCTGCGTTACAGAGCGCTGTTGCGACCGGGAGCTCTATATATTTATCTAACAAATCTGAGGTGGCCGCTAATAATTCAGATCCTAAGATACCTGAAACGACTCTGGGACCAGTGATGAACAATACACCTATAAATTCGATGGGAAACTCCACTATAGAGCCACTTATAACACATGATTCTAGAATATCGACATCTGTGAAAGCCAATATTCCCGGGTCATATCAACTAAGTGCACCGTCAAGTGCGGGCTTAACCCCTCCGAGGATAAGGTTACCATCAAAGAAGTCGCTCGTTACCTTATGTTGACAAAGTTAAAAACTGATATGTAGTTTATTGATGTCAACCTCACCCAGCGATGGTGTGGGGCGTTCACATTCACCCGAGTCGAGCCACGGCTATACCTCTGGAATAATCACAAATTGTTATCTGTGATATGTGGCAAACAACTGTCCCAATATTAAAGCCATTCAGTCGATCTGCAAAAGCTACTCCAACCATCAGGCTTATAAACACATATCTTGAGCAAGGTACGTGACGGATAGTAGTATTGAAGTAACGGATTCTAGGCATAACAACCTTAATATACGTACTGGTCGCAAAGGTAACCGAACCGGATGGAACGAGGACATCAATTTGGTCGGAGGTCGATAACAAAGAATGTCTCCATTAAGGTTACATTCTTATTGGGCATCAGTTGTTGTAACTGCTTAAAACTGAAAATACGTATACGCCCCTAGATCTCAACGTAATGTATTCATAAGCTTAAGATGTTAAGACATACCGGGTATGCTCTACAAATCCGCTAATTTCCAGATACAGAAGTGATTTTTGGTTCGGCTATGATAGAGTAAAAGGGGTCAAAAATCGGGAGCCGGAGTAGTAACTCACACAATTTTTAATGTTCAAACCCTTACCTCGAGACTGGAGAAGGTTAACAATCTTGTCTCTTTTATAATGTCTTTGACTATCCAAATAATTAAATATGTGATTTCAACACATTATCGTTCCACATTTGAAGAAGCTATGGAATACTATATCAATGTCGGTGGTGCGTCTTTTTTATCTCAAGGCGTCTCCTGGTCGGATGTGGTTCAGATCCGAAGTCATATAAGTCAATCAGGTCAGCAAAGCGTATTGCGGAAGCATGCCATTCAGGAGGAACAGTGAACTCCACCAATCGAGTTCGAACAAACGGATGCGCATTGGCCAATGCAGTAATAACTGGATTTGGACTGTTAGGTGGAGTTCACTGAAGAGGATTGGAAAAGGACCAAAGCTCGAATCCAATCGTACAATACCCAATTGCTTCGACAGCGTAAGAAACCCGTACTCAGTATGGATGATTTGCTTCCGGATGAGGGTTCCTCGATTCGATATCGGGAGCTTTAAGTTGTAATCTCACATATGTCTAATTCTACCCATATGTTATACGGATAATTAGACCTAATTTAAGGTCCTAGGCGATTGAGCCAAGCTACACCTGACATTAAGGCCGCGTTGCTGAAATATTCACCATCGCCCAGAGGAATTCTTTTATGCAGATACTTCTGACGTAAAGCTTCCTTGTGTTGTGCTTCGAGTTCATCGACACGCAATCTAGCCTGCCGGAGATGATCCTCTATCGTTTGACATCTTTTTATAGTTTTAGATTCTCTGTCTTTGAGCACCTCTTGTGTCGGGAAGGGTGTGTTATCGGACATCTTTATTATTTAATAAGTATAGATGTGTTAATAAATCAGTAGTACCAATGTTCTTAGCTCTGAAGACACAAATTTAAAGTATAATCGATGCTCGACATATATCTCGATTGAGATATATGTTAAATCACTATAAGGACACTTAAAGCGGTGCACATCGATGTGTCGGCATTTGGAAGTCCCAATACGATAGAAACTGAAACCCTTGACGCCAAGTTCGAGATTTCTTCTTGGTCATGGGATATTTAACGATACCCATCCATGATCTCCAAGCCGTGTTCACTCGACGGTGACATGTTTTATTTCTTAATTTAGAGAATTTGAGGGATTCGTTTTGGTGTATTAGGAAATGTGGCAGCACTCTCTTTGATTATTAGTCACGACTGGTGAGATCGCTACTTCCGTTATAGGTGGATACTCTATTTGAACTAGTCCATCTGGTGTCCAGATGTGTTTACAGGTGTTCAAGAAAGTCTGACCTAAGATCCATTGCTCGCCACCTTTGGGTCTTTCTGGGTAGGCGATTAGAAGAGACATAGGATCTAAAGTTCCAATTTGAATGATCGTATCGACATATGTGATAGGAGTCTTGGATTCATGAGTCGATCCTCCACCTCCGGACATTGTACCAATATCCATCACTCGAAAATTCATTGCTCCTAATTCATCGCTGGTACCTAGGCATGGCATAGCTCCAGTATCAATCATCATTTTTGTGCTGAAACTAACTTGGTCTATAGGGTTAGTGATCTTGACATCAATGTAACGTAATTTTTGGTAATTGCCATCCACATTACCTGCGCCAGATCGACCGGTAGTAATGGAGTCAACTGTAACATCGGAACTGTTGACCCCATTATACTCACGACAGAACCACAGTTTGTGGCGCCGATGACTCTCAGCGGCTTTTTGATACGTATCGAAGACAGTCAAGGTTGTTGGGTTATCATCGACGATACTAATCCAACAACCAATTTTAAGATCCGGATGTTTAGAGATATAGTCATTAAAATATTTTCCACATCGGTCCAGATGATTTTCTTCTCTTACAGTATATTTGAGTTTTTGTTTTTCGATTCCTTCTATTTGCGTAGATGTTTCCTCGCTTGAGTTGTCAAATTGATAATCCTTACCACCTATCTCCCAGATCTTCCGTGGGATGTGCGACTCTTCGGTTGTAAACGTTATAATGTTGATTACTCGAAAATGTGCAGAGACGTCATAATACATCACTTTAGCTTTTCGATCCCCGAAAGGGGAAGTGCCCTTTTCATGAATCCGAAGACTCACTGCTTTGGGAATATGACGGGCTTCTAACTTATCAGTCTTAATTGACTTGCCACGGTAATTCTCACACTGAACCGAAGAATTACCATATTGTAGATATAACTCGGTGATACGCCTGCTCTCAAGTTCTGGGAGCTTGTAATTTGGGTACGTGAATGTGAACATCTGGGTCACTTCTTTAATCTCCGCTGTCGAAGGTCCGTGCGTGACTACAACATCGTGGGAAAGTTGGCGTGCTAGACGCTTTTCTTCTACCAAATGACTTAGTTCTGTAGATTGCCATGGATCTATATCACTAGAGCTTGAGATTCTAATTTCTTGGGTTTGAGTGATGCTAACGATGAATAGACCCACAGGTTTAATGTCATTAATTTTGATTTCATCCTGATCCTCAAACCTTGGGTCAAGGTAATATTTGACGATTTGGTGTGCGGATTGAATTGTCAACGAAGGATCAATGTGTTTTTCATCCCAAAGGCGCTTCTCAAAATGCTGCAATTCTAGAGGCAGCTTATACTCTGGTGTTTTTTGGTCCATATGGGGTACGTCAACTGTTACAAATTCACGATCGTATGGGAAGTTATACTGTATTTGTATAGTATCGTCTGGGTTAACAGATTCAGATGTATGGACTTGCGGTTCCGACGCTTTGGAACCTTTAGTTGTCTTTGTGGGTTCTGGATTTTGTATTTTGTCTTTTATTCTCATTTCTTTTTCGATTTGTCGTATTGCCCGGTCTGTATCATGAGAGTGTGCAGAACCCATGAGACTTTTTACTAACGTGAATTTAGATTCTGGGGCAGAGTTAACAAGATAAAAGCCTCTTATCACGCACTTTTTTCGTCTCCGAATGGATCTTTTGCGGCTCATTTTTCGGTATCTTTTAAATTCCGTGCTTTACTCGAGGTATGCCGACTCTGCTGCAGTAGCATTGCCGTCGTTGCAGCATTAAGACTCCCTTGAGTCAGGACCCCACACCTTAAACTGTGTGGGAAATATTTCTTACTATCTAAGCCGATTAGATCCACATACTTCTTAATTTTGGTATATAAACTCTTCCCTGACAGCCGATCCGCACTGATCTTATTACCTCGAGAGACACTTCGCCAGACATATCCGGTGCCCTCAGTTAAGGCTTTCCATTGATATAGATGTTGAATTGGACAATATGCACTCTCCGGGTACGCGATCACCGGTAGTTCCTACTTTTATGTAGTTAGTGCGAGAAACCCCTAAACACTATAACCACTAGGATATAAGTATTAGCATGAAACACTCCAGTATCAGAGCTCAAGCTTCTTTTATCCCGGATTCGTAAATATTTCGATATTTGTAGCAGACTCTGCGAAGTACAGGAATAGAATGTAAACTCTTCACAATCTTTTTCTGCAGTCTTTAAAAATGAGCGTCACCGAGAACCCCCTGAGTCTGCTTTCATTCGATCAAGCCCCAAACGTTGAGGGTGTGCCAAACTTCAAAGGTTATATTACCCCCAGCAATATGCCTATCTCCCTTCCAAGCGCGGTGCCCACCAATTTTCAATCCGTGCCCACAAGTCTTCCGACATCATCATCTAGAGTGCTGATGTCGCCGCCAAGTTATAGAGATTCAAATCTGTATGGTGCCAAGCAACCAAGCTCCAATGCATCATTGGGAGGTTTGCCAATGATACACATCCTGAATCAGCAGCCTATACCTCGGTCTCAATGGGTGGGTTCCGGCAATACCATTCTCGCGATACCTGAACAAAACCCAGAAGGTATTAGTGTGCACAAGGTTCTAATGATTATTGCTATTATGATAGTGATTCTCATAGTAATCTGGCTTGTAAGTCTGTTTTTCAAAGACAGCAAACGTGGTCAGAAAGCTATCAGTGACGCCAGCAAAATTAAGAAGCCCACATCATCGGCTACCTCTTTACCTACCCCGCCGAAAGTACATCCGGAGCCCTTGTCGTCAAAACCGGTCGGAGCTTTCTCACGTCTTCTGCGTCCCACAGGACAAACAGGAACAACAACTGCATCTGTAGGAGCTTCTACACTACAATCTAGTTTCAACCGAATTGCCGATGACGTTGAGGATGAAATAAAATCCTTTACATCTGAGGCTAGTAGCCTACTGAAAACGGCAACTAGTGATGCGGGTCAAGTGTGGAGTACAGTGGCTGCTGATGCTAACACATTGTTGACAACTGGAGCCAGTGATGCGAGTCAACTGTTAAGTAAAGTGACTGCAGATGCTAATACTTTGCTAACCACAGCTACCAGTTTGTCTAAGGATCTCCAATCGACTAATATTGTCAGTGATGTAACCCAGCTCGTAAGTAACGTCAAGTCGGGTAATACGAGCAATATCACCACCTCGGCGGCTAATGTACTGGGCGATCTTTCTAAGATCTCCACCCAACTGGCCGCTACTTCCAAGACGGCCACATCCACGGCACCGACATCCAAATCCTCATAATCGTTGATATTTCCGTACACAATTAACATGTTACATGTTAATTGTTCTGTTATTTGCTGGCTTTGATGGCAGCAATTTTTCCAACAAAGCCGTCAGGTGTTTTTTGGACAATTCGTTCATAGGTATTATCCGTGTAAGGAGTGAGTCGTAGAGAATCAAACTCCTTAAAGATATGATTTACTAGAAGTGCCACATATTTTGGTGTAATAATCTCGGGAATTGGTGACGGCACGAGTGCATACTTGATCTCTTCTTCAACCTTCTGCTCATATTTAACAAGTTGATCCAATTTTCGTGTAATTTCATCGCAGACCACACAAGCTCGTAAATAGACCTGAGCGTTACTACCGCCCCGAGGCTCAAATTTTAACAAAGAATCACAGCTTCGAGCGACAACCACGAAGGTTCCAAGTCCACTAACTAGCCATGTGGCCACACCTTCATATATGTTAGAAGATTGTATACTAGTAACAAGACCCGCCATTGTGATACACAACATGATCAGTGCATGTGTCAGCTTGAAGATGAAAGCTCGACGATAGGATGTGACGCTGAGCTTTCGGAACTCCTCTTCAAGGATCTGCAAAAAAGCTTTAGTTTGTTTAGTATTGGTTTCGGTACTCATGACGATGTTTTAAAAGTCGGAAAAATTGTCTGATTAGAAAAACAATGTCTGGAGTAACCACACTGACTTGAGGTACTAGGAGTTTTATGTTTTAATGTCGTGATTGATTTATAAAAATAGTCCAAAAATGATAATTCCGACTTACAGATTGTGAACGTTAAAAATGGCATTCTCAAGTATCATTCCGTTTGGTACCGAAGAGTTGCAAATTTGATCAAGGGAATTACTGACGGGTTATCGCACAAGAAATGAGATGAGCAACTTCATTTCTCCTTGGTGCAGTTATTCGAGTGTTTAGTGTAGTAATAATATGAGATATTAACTCCATTCTAATACAGCTCGCCTTGACATCTTATTATTTGATTAGTGCTCGAGCATTTCTCGATCAAAAGCCAATCCTGTTTTTTAAGGGGGGGGGTCCCCCAATTGATAATCGGAGGTATAGAAAAGTTAGGTCTCAAATCGTAACTTCATAAGATGTCCCAACTTCATTATCAACATACCTATATGGGTCTGAGTTCTCAATTGCCAACTTTGTTATTATGTCTTCCTCTCAACGAGAAAGAAAAGAGTTGGTTTAGGGAGCCAGCCATCCGATGTATTCGGGAACATCCGGACACGTACCCAATGACATCAGGTGGTATTATGTTAGTATCTCAATTACTCAGAGATCGGGAGCTTCTACATATTTTAGATCAATATATTCCAGCAAGAAGGGTGAATAACTCCCCCGCATACTTGTCTCTTAGACGAGTATGTATTTCTATTTCTATTTAGCCCCCAAAACTGTATAGCTACAAATTTGGAACTGCACATTTTATCATCCGAAGTAATCATTATCCAGTAACTACCGATGCTCCTGATTGTTACTCGGTTCCAATTACATAACCCAAATATTAATGTTTATATGAAATATGCTGATATGCCCGATACTGAAACATTAGGAGAATTAAATGGATGTACAAGATTGTGGTTTGTAATACCTAGTTGTTCATTGTCATAATAATCGGGTTTCCAAACTGAATACATAGTTGCACTGGCTGGTGCTTTCGACGCGTCTATTATGATTGGAGGCATATTAATATTTAGAGATCCTTGAAGTCGAGCTGGACCAATAGTAGTTAAGAGTTCAATTTCAGTTATTTGCTCTACACCTGATGGAAACTGATCATATTCTTTTATGAACTGTATTAAATTATGATATTGTGTTTGGTCTGGAACAACCATTTTAGCACATGAAGGTGAAATATCGAGTCTTTTTATAATGGACATACGCAACTCCATAGTCTCCACCATAAAAAATGTGTAAGAGGTACCTATACCTCCCATATTTCTCAGTATATGAGGAAGATTTTGTTCATTAATGCCAGGTTTTCTGACGTTAAACTCTTTAATTAGTTTATATTTGTCAGGACGAGAAGTTAAGTAACGCCAATCACATGTATCAGAAAAGAAAATATTCCATTTATCAGTCTCTCCCTTACCTATAACATAAGAAGTCGCAATTGTTGTGCCTGTACTCCTATCTACAAAAGATACGCCCTGAGGAGCAATATTAAATAAATAAGCCTCTTTAAAAATGAATCTACCATTCTGGAAGAATTCGGGATTGCGTTTCACATCTATGAAAGAATGTTTAACCTGAAAATCGGTCCAAATTTTATCACCTTCTAACCAGGCTTTATGTACTTCTAAATGACAAAGTAAATATTGTCTTTCTTGATCACGAGTTATGTGACTAAAAGAAAAGCTTGTTTCAGTGTCAGACGAGTGCTTTAGAAAAAGTTTCTTAGAAGTATTATCGTAGTTGACTAGAAAAAAGCCTTCTTGTTCATCCCAGTGACAATCTCTTATAATAAAATCGTTTGATAAACTATGATGCTTTCTAAGCTTGGAGGGTTTAAGATTTAAGGATTTCTTACCAACCGATAGCTCATTTATGATCTTTTGTATCACAACAATACCTTCTTGATTTGATAATGGACGTGAAACGGCTGGAGTAGACATCTTTCATTCATATATGAATGATATAATAAGAGATTCAATTAAAGTTACCCTAATTTGATTGAGAAACGTGGAATTTATTATGGTTGGAGATGATGCCCGACATTACTCTTGATCTTATCTTCATTCAGAAAATAAGTCATAATACTGACAGGATTAGTTAGAACTAATGGTACATTATTAATCCCACATTGTGTGATTAAACCGCTTGGTAGACTATGTAGTGAACAACGTTCCGAGTCTAAGCCTTCGACCAGTTTACTGTATTTCTTAATGCGTCTGTAAAAGGGATCTGATGTTAATGGAATACGACTAATAGATAGATGTCAATAATTTATTGGCGAACTGGAGACATCGATTAAATTCACACATCTGCTATGATAGATATGTGTTTGATGCTACTTCTCTTAAGCTTGGGCCTTCGATATCTTCAATCGAATAGCTCGTGTATTTGTTTGTGCCGATGCAGCCTGTACAGTCCGTGCATAATCATGAACAACTAATCGCGGCACCATAAGAGTCAGAGGTTGTAATATGGCTCCAGGTCCTGAAGCTGACTGTTTTGCTCCCCCAGTCGAAACAGACGATGTAACATTGGTACTTTCAGAGGCTTCTAACCTGTTTTTTGACGTTCTGGAAGATCCGTTCCGGGTTCGTTTGACAGATTCACTTGTCGAAGGGTTTTCGGGTGGGTCGGTATTACGTTTACGTTTAGTCTGTTTTGGATAAGTTACTTGCGGCGGCTTGAGTCTTACACTCGGGAGAGGAAGATTTATTTTATAGATGCTAATCTCCTGGCTAGTAGGTCGAGTGTTCCACAGATATAAATCTGGCGTCATAGCTACATAGTTGTCTCTAGCATTTAGAGACTGTTGTAAATAGCCCATCAAGTCTTTATCCACATAATCGTAACTCACACGAATTACTATGTGGTCTTCGTCCATAGCCACATAGGTCTTTACTCTCTCTTGAAGTCGACGACCATTCCAGACCTCTAGGCTTTCGGTACACCATTCAGCATACTCAAAGAGATCATGGCCATCGAACTCGATTACGACCTTCTGGTTATTGTACCATAAATAACATAAATATGGTAGACTAGGTATTGATGGCATAACATACCGTTTGGATGGAGTCTGCCCCATTAGAGTTAAAGCTTTGATAATCGCTTTTTCCGCATGAGTCTTTTCGCAAATTGGACACCAGGGCAACGCCCTTATTCCGTTAGGTAACGTGAAGGAATGGTTGTTAGAACAGGTTAGCTGTGGCATTCTACTTTAAACTAAGTCAATTGTGAACAATGTAGATTCAATCCTTATTTTAAATGCTAAATTTCGGAGCTCGTATTTGTCCAACTAAAAATACTAAACAACCTCAGCGTCAAAGTTGATGGTTAAGATCAAGTATTGTGATGTAACATAGTAAGGGCGAAGAGTGTGGAAATAGAGTCCAGGACTCGGGGATCTAAGTAATCACGGCAGGTCTTTATGAATTGTATAACTGATGAATATAATAGATTTAATTCATTTCAGAAACTCACGATGGCGACCGAGATTGGGTCTAATCCACCCACAGCTTTGGTGGAGATTATTAGTCATGCATATTCAACAGAGGTCCTAGATGACTATCAAGGTGAGGAATCTTGTAACCTGCATCTATGGACTTTAAATCGAAACAGTGAACCCTATTTATTACGAATCCGAGATTTCCCCATATTTTGTTATTTGGAGCTTCCACCCATTGTTCATGACCAGTTCATCAATTGGTCCGAGGGCTCTGCAGCACAAGTGGTAGCATGGTTAACACGAGCCTTAGGTGAAGACGCTCCAAATACTTGGAGCTTCAAGCATCAACGTAGATTGTATTACTATCGTGGTGACAGATTGTATCCCATGATCTTACTTAAATTCAAAACGTTGAAAGCTATGAGTCATTGTCGGAATCTCGTTAATAAACCTCATAGAGTTCTAGATCTAGGTACAATGCGTTTTGATATGCATGAAACGGATATATCTCCAATTAGAAAATTGTTCTCTTTGCGAAAATGTCGTTACTCTCAATGGTTTCGTATTCAAGGGATTGAGATCCCGTACGATTCCATGGACCGAATCTCACATCGTGGAACTCCAGAGCGACCTGTTCGAGAATTTGTGGTGGCGTGGGATTCATTGACGCCAATTCCACTCAATGAGTCTAGAAGCTGGATAACTCGACCTAGAATTGTGAGTTTTGATATCGAAACATATAGCGATAATCACCGAGCATTTCCTAATGAATATAGTGCCAAACATGTCGTATTCATGATCTCGATTATTTACCAAATATTGAATATGCCGGAAACTCGCCAACGATATGCCGTTGTCTATGGTGATTGTGATCCTATACCAGGCGTAGATATTATCCGAGTTCTCAATGAGGTAGATCTAATCGCTGCTTTAGCTGATCTAATCAATAAATTAGATCCGGAAATCGTAACCGGATACAATATTTTGGGGTTCGATTACCCCTATCTTGATGTCAGACTCAAAACTAAGATGCGAGACTGGCCGGAAATGGGTAGAATCATTGGAACAAAAACAATTATGACTTCGAGAACCTGGAAGAGCGATGCCTATGGACACAATACAGTTAATATTCTAGAAATGCCGGGTCGCCTCAGTATCGATATGCTTCCTATAGTGCGCCGTGATTACAAATTGGACAAGTACGATCTGGACTCCGTAGGCAAGCACTTCATTAAGAAGGGGAAGAACGATGTCAAAGCGGAGAGGATGTTCAAGGCCTATGAAGAAATTCATAAAGCTTTAAGTCTGATCCGCGAGAGTACAGGCGCTACCGCTGGAAATGAAAGCGCCGAGATAGATAGACTCTATACAGCATACAAACTTCAGCATCCACAGGCTCCGTCCTCACCGAAAGTCGAAACCTCGAGTGTTTCGCTGCCGCTTCCTACACCTGCCAGTATCTCGGCGGCTTCACCAACATCGCGACCTAAAATTACTGTTCTTAAAGGTGGCGCCTCCATTAGACTCAATATCAAACATCCACCTAAAATCACGGTCTCTATGAGCACCTCGGTTCACACGTCGCCACCAGCAGTCCAGAGGGCTCTCCGCTTCGATGACAGCCCTCCGGCTCACCAGTGTTCTCAACTGCAACAAGGATACGATGTTGCAGAACTTTACGCGATACTTCGTCGCGCTTTGGATGAAATAACTGTAATTATGCAATATTGTCTTCAAGATTCAGAGATCGTGATTGAGTTATTCCACAAACTTAATGTCTGGATTGGGCTTATCGAATTGAGCAATATCGTCGGTGTGAGCATCATGGAAATTTTTACTCGAGGTCAGCAGATTCGATGTAAAAGCCAGATTTACGACAAAGCCAGTTCCCAAGGCATCGTTATTGATCGGCGTATTGTTCCGAAACTCTACAGTAGTGGAGGATTTGTTGGTGAACCTGAGCCAGGAGTTCATGAGAATATCATATGTCTAGATTTTGCAAGTCTATATCCAAGTATTATTGAAGCTTACAATTTATGTTATACCACTTTAGTGCCATCGGAGTTGGTAGATAAGGTCTCAGATGATCAAGTTACAACTATCGAGTTTGATCAAGCGGAACCTATCGATTTCAAAGGTGGTAGAGGCTTCGATGAGGATGAAGGTCCAATAGAGGGCTTCGACGAGAATGAGAACGAAAATGATGAAGATGCAGGAAATGACAAGACCATTAAGAGACATTATAAGTATAAATGGGTTAAACCGGGGGTTCGTCGAGGATTGCTACCAGAGATTGTTCATGATCTAGTTGCAGAGCGCAATCACATTAAGAAGGTTCAGATCGTGGAAATATATAAGCAATTAAAGATCGAGACCAATCCAGAGGTCATTGAGCAGTTAGGACTTCAATTGATTGTTCTGGATAAACGCCAAAATGCATTAAAAGTATCAGCTAACTCGATCTTTGGATTTTTAGGTGCGCAAAACGGTCTAATGCCACTCATTGAAGGCGGGATGTGTATTACAGC